>JASDQU010681560.1:3382-28663 GCA_032191745.1 Picea mariana | reverse complement strand
CTAGACTAAACTAACTCTGGTCTTTTCTCTCTTCCAAGGTTACAACAAGGGTATCAAATTTAGGAGGAAGACTCCTAAGTACTTTCTCAACAAATTTTTTTTCTTCTATGGTTTCACCATGAGACTTAATATGACTTATAAGGCCAATGACATGGGTGTAAAATGAAGCTATTGAATCTATGTCTTTCATTGACAGAGTTTCAAGATATCTTGTAATAATTTATACTTTTGAATTCTTTATTTTGTCCATACCTTGATAAGAGGTTTGTAATATTTCTCATGCTTCCTTGTATTTCTTTGTTGATGTAACTCTTGGGAGTATGATTTCATGCATGGATTGATGTATCTTAAAAAACGTATTTCCATCCTTCTTCATTTAATATTTCAAAGCATCCTTCTCAACTTGTTTGAGGGAATTGTACATTGCCTGATATGCAAGTTTCATAGCCATTATTGACTATATCTGATGCATCTTGACCCCGAAATAATGCCTTCATGGTCAAGGACCATAACTTATAATTATTTCCTATAAAAGTGGAAGGTTGTAGATTTGAAGTAGAAGCCATATTTCACCTTACAATAGAGATGTTGATATGATAAACTTGTTTTGATAAAACCTTCTCTGATCAAATTTCTCTGATACCATATCTCAAATCTACAGTGTCCAGGTAAACTGTGCACAATGGAGGTGAAAAATTCTACGCATCACAAAAATTAGTCGCTAAACAGTCATGACTTACCACGTAGTGCACAGACTGCACAATTTACCATGTGCTCTGATATAAACACTTTAACAAAGAAATTTCTTCACTTTGTGCTAATATTTATCAAATGAACTCATAAACGCAACATAAGCTCAAACTACAGATGAATTGTCAGCACATAAAACACTTGATATAATGAGAAATTTGGTGTTGTGCGCTAATACAAAATATGGTAATTGAGACAAGTTTCAGCTCCAACAACTTATGTTGACTTTACAGACAGAAAGCTTGTGCTCCCAGACTTCTTCGACTCTTCATCTACTATTTTTGTTTTCTTCTTCACAACTCTATTCCTTCTACCTCTCTGTATGTATCTATGGATTGTCTACAGACTTAGACATATATGCGTAATGACTGAGAATTATTACAGAATCTAGTCGAATTAACATTTAATACACACATAAATTCGATTAAATATTACCTACTTAACTAGACTCAAGAAATATTAGGATTGGCTCCATTTAATAACTTCCCTGAATTCGACTGACTCTTACCTACTTAACTACACTCAAGAAAGAATAGGATCGGATCCATTTAATAATTTCCCTTCTTTCCGACTGAAAAATACCAAGCTTGTCTAAACGTGTGACTTTGTATTTGTAGACATACTAACTAACACAGTGAATGACAAATCGGTGGATACGTAAATCTCACCGAATTGTGATTACTATTTCCAATAATGAGGCAGTGGAAGAAGCAATTGGTTCAATTTCACAACTCTCCATGCATGATATATCTAACAAAATAATTTTCATGAGGCATTATGTACTAGAAACCTTGGAATGGGTGTTGGTAAAGTGAAATATGGAGGAGAGAATGAATGTAACATCTATTGTGGAAAAAATGGCAAACGACAGAAATTATGCTAGAGAAATCAGAACGGAAGAAGGAATCATAGATAGATTGTTGAAGTTGTTTGAATACAATATATATCCTTCAGCCATAAAGGCAAGCCGAAGGAATTATTTACTTTGTGTAGCATGATTAAAAGTAAATCAAAGATCGCCAAAATAGGCGTCGTTACTCGATTGGTTGAGCTTCTTCCTGGTGCAACCACAAACATGGAAAAGAAATCGTTGGCGATTTGGAGGCACTTTCCACCATTTCATAAGGTCGATCTGCCATAGTAGGCCATTCCCTAGCAGTACTGACCATTTTTATAATATTTTTGTCTGTGTCTGATAACTAAACTAACTATGTAGTTGGGATTCTATTGAGGGTCTGCCTCAACTCTACAGAAGAAAAGATACTGATAGAATTTGTCCTGATGGGCACCCTTGAGAGACTAGGTTTTCTGTTGCAGATTAATTGTTCACCAAGGTAAAAGAAAGAAGAAAATGAGATCCTTAGGTTTCTTTCTCCCATGCACCATAATAGTTCATTCAATGATTCTTATAGCCTAGAGCTATAATTGATCTTATAATACATGATTTATTACAATAATTAATTTCTTAAAACAATATAGCTTTGATTCGTAGATCCTTTCGTCAAGGAGTTGTTTCAAGGTTTATTTATATGAAATATTAATAGTAATTTAAATAAAATAAAATTGTATGGTTTTCTCTAGGCCAACTTGATGTAGACCCCCACCTCAGTAGGGTCCGCTGACCTCCCGATCAAGGATCGTTATTAATTCCCTAAGATGGATTATCTCTTTCGATTCCCTGTTGGAATCCCATGAAGAAATCCACAGGTTCTTTGTGAAACTCTACCCACGCGAAAAAGCTTTGGGCGCAATCTTCTCTCACATGACCATGGGATGTGACCATGAGCCTAAACAAAAGCACATTGTGTTTTGTGACTTTGAGACTTTCGTTACGAGTCACCCTGACTCCTCTGATTCCTAAAATCCTGAAATGGGCTAACGGTTCCTATCTCCTCCCTTAAATTCTCCTGATGTGACCCTCGGCTACGACCTGGGGCCCAACCTTCAAGCACATTGGGGCTTCATGTGTCGGGGATTCTCAAGGCTTCAGATCTGACGGCCCAGATCCTTCCTGGATCCTATGGTCCAGATCTCATCGGGATTTCACAATTTGCGACCTCCGAGTTACAACTTACTCCACGCTCCCGAATTTCAAATTTTTTATATTTAGGTGCACAAATCAATGGCTTAGATCCTCCGAGATCTGATGACCCCTATCAAATCGTGAACTTGGGCCTCACGTGTTCCCATGATTCTCCCATGTGTGAGTCAGCGAAATGTTGATTTCTCTCCACATGTCACTTTCGACAAATGACTCTGATCCTCAGATCCTCTGATCCCTGAAACCCAGAAATTTCCCCTGGACAATGAATGGTCCAGATCTCTCCTTGATCAATGGTTGTGATCTTTTCGCGAATTTGCACTTCATGAACACTCACAAGTCTGCCTTTTGTCCTTTCCCTCCTACGAGTCAGCGAAATGATAATCTATCACCACATGTCCCCTTTTTATGGATGGTCCTGATGATTTCGGGACTTCGCATTTCAGGAAATTGGACTCCTCTTCCTCGCAATCCTTCCGATGTCTGACTCTATGAACACCTGCAATTTTCTGCCACCTATCCTCTGACGATGGAAAGTTTCGATGTCTTCGAAACTTCAGGACTTGGCAAAGTCCACTGTTATGTACACTATAGAAGAGTTTAACCCTTTTGCACCTTCCTCTAGATCCAATGAATGTTGGTCCATGCGCTCAAATCCTATGGATAAGATTTGTTATCCTCTACACGTTCCTCCTGTATGTCTGGATGTGAGATTCAATGGTCCATATTTCCTCCTCTACAGCTAATATAATGGTTGTTGACACTCCTCCTCCTGATCTCTTGCATTATTCCCCCACTTGGAATATTTAGAACGTTTCAAAGACCTCGACCTTTGATTTTTCTTCTGAGAGCCTGATGTCTTGAGTCTCACCTACGTTCTATAGACATTGTCTCTCCTGCGATTTGAGACTTGGAATAAGTCCACTCATGTACAGTCCTTGTGCTATATGTTCTAAGTTTTGAACTTTCTAAATATCTAAGGGACTCAACCCTTCTGTCTCTTCTCAAAATAATTTCGGTGCCCTCCTGGCACGTTCTATGCTTGACCTCCTAAGATTTCGAACTTGAAACAAGTTCTCTCTGCGCGCACTACTTGCGCTTTTACCGGCCTTCAACTCGATGTCTTCAACACTTTGGATGAGTGTTGTCCTAGTGCACTCCTTGCATAGGTCTTCCTCCAGAGTGTTCAACAACTCTGCCTCCTTGAGCTTCAACTGCTCGGACCTCAAAGGTCTCTATCCCTTTTGTCCCTTGAAGAGATATAAGTGCCCTCTTGGCAATTTATGCTCAAGAACTCCTTGTTGAGCTGAAAAAGTATTTAGTGACTCTGTAAGTGTCTTCTCCTTGACACTTCTCTTCTCTATGAACTCGAAACATAGTTCTCCTTGTGCACTCCTTGCACTCATTCAATGCCCACCTAGTAGAGCTTCACAGAATGCTAAACAATTTTGTCTTCTCTCTATGCCCTCCTCTGCATAATCTTTCCTCCAAGGTATGCAGTAACCTTGAGGTTCTCCTTTGAGTTTATGATTCCCCTCGTGCACCCTTCTGGCATGTTCTTGTCTGAATTCCACAGAAATTATATGTGCACACTTTGCACTGGCTCATAGATTCCTCAGCACTCTTTCATGCAACCCCTTGCAGTAAGCCACAAAGAACCCAGACTGAAATTAGAAAACCCACAGATAGAAATTCTATTTATCCCTGCAGATGGAATCTAAAATACATATACAACATAGAATAACACACATATGACATTCATTCAATTACAAATAAACACATAAAAACACAAAGAATCTCATGTAGGAAAAAATTCTCTCTGTATTTATATGAGTGTTCGGTTACAATGTGTACAAAAGCTTGGACTTCTACAGAGTCTTGGTTCTCTCTCTTTACTCCTCTTCTTCCTATCTCTTCTTCTTGGTCTCCTCACTTTCTCTTTTTTCTCATGAATCTAGATACAAAGATCTTTTTACAAAAGAGGGGCTCCTCGAGCTTTCCCTCCAAGCTACCTACTCTTGTTAATTTACAATGAATTACATTCAATGGTTATCTAGTCCAAATCAGATCTAGATCTTATCAACCTATCAGCCATTAAAGGTGACTCTATCTACTATCTGCACAAAGGCATCGATTTGGCTCTTCCAGCCTTACAAACATTTAATTACATTTTAAAATTTAAAATGAGAGGGTTGGAGCCTCTCCCTTCCTTGAATGCGCACTGAATGTGTTGTCTAGATGGCGCGTTGTTGGGTTGCAATGATGCTTTTGCATCGAATTTGTTTTTTCAACTGAGTTCAGATCAGTTCCCTATCTATGTAGTGGCAATATTTAACAAATTCCAACATTGTGCCTTATAGATATTATCAATATTTTTTTATTAATACTATAAAATTTAATTTCCTATTTAATTACATGTAGATAAGTCAACTGAGCTCCCATGCCATATCGATATTATCAATAGTTGTTTATTTGTAAAATCTCTCGATGCAGATAGGTATTATAAGTATGTAGCATTGTTTTTCAAGTACTGCATAGATATTGAGAGTTAGAAATATTTTCAATTTTATTAGTCCCTGCCCTTCGGGCTAGGGAGTATTAGTAATATATTTGTAATTCTTCTATTAATATTGCACGCAAACCAACTATTTACCCAAAGTTTTTAGTGTCTTATACAATTTTCCAAATCATTTTTATGTTTTTTTCCTAAGTTTTAATTTTGAGGCCTTATTTGGCCTCATATCAAGGAAAGAAGGCTTGAAACTTAGGGAACAAGAGGGTAAACTACATATGTACGAAGCCATGTGAATTAATGATAAGTTTCACCCTAGCATTAATTCAAAGAATTAAATGCTTAAGGTGGATAAATTAAATCATATTTCGTGATTGGAAATGGCTTTGGTGCCTAGGTGAACTATCAACTACCCTCCACCTTGGTGCCCCTAGTAAGATATCAACTGCCCTCCACCTACACTTCCACTTGGTCACTTGCATGTCTCTTGTGATTACTATAACCATCTTTACTACGAATGTTGTTCAGTCCATGTTTCTCATCCGTGTTTCCTTGTGGTTCATTTCTCTTCTTCATCAACCCATATTCAAGTCATATTATCTACAACTATAGGTATGAAGGTGGAGTTCAATAGAGATTAGACCCTTTTCACCCTTTGTAGCATGTGCTTATCTAAAATCCATGTTCAAATCTCCTAATAAAGTGTTTGTCTCTTTGAGTAGTTTTGTTACTCTCCCACTAGTTCTACTACTGAAGTGCCTGGCTCTCCCACTAGTTTTGCTGCTAAAGTGCCTGGCTCTCCCACTAGTTCTACTACTAAAGTGATTAGAATTGTCTCTTAACCTACAAAATCCATTTTTATTCTGAACCTACAAAATCCATTTATGTTGTTTTAATCAGAAGTATTTATTTAATTGGAACTATCTCATCCATTTTTATAGTTTTAATTAGAAGTATTTCTTTAATTGTAACTATCTTTGAACCTTGGAATTTTCTATGAACCAACAAAATCCATTTTTTTTGTTTTAATAAGTATTATTGTATGAAAGCAAGTATACTATATTTTTCTCCTAGTGTCGTTGTGTTCATTTGAATATCTTTCATTTTCCATTTTTCATAATCATAAATGTTGGTTTTTTTTTAGTTTCGACGAAATCATAGAGCTATCAAATACTCATCAAGTTCATATTATGCTAAACAAAAAGTGTGGAAGCTTAAGGATTATATGGGATTTTCCAAATAACTAACTCCCTAAGGTTGTTGCAGCAATGAAATAGGTCCATTATCATAATGAAATTGATCTATTTACGTTTTCAAATAGTGAATTCTCTATCTTAATTTTTTGACATTTAGAGGAAACTAATATATTAACATTGAATTAACATTTTTCAAAATTGATATGCCAAAAGTTACGCCTTAACTTACTTACTTACTTATGCAAGTAGAGAGACCTCTCCCTTTCTTTTGCATCTCGACCGATCAAAGAATGTAGGTAGTTAGAATTCCCCGAGCATCCGGACTGACCTACGATGGTTTTCCATGTGTGCTTTCCTTCAACTCAGTTTCTAAGACCTTTCCAAATTTTCCTTCAATTCAATTTGTTATCCCTTTCGAAATTTAAAGAGTCAGATGCTCAATCCAAAGAGGATGAGCGATATTGATACCTAACCATCTCTTAATTTCCATCTCGACAGTCATACCTACCAGGAGGAGAAGTTCCAGGTTGACATAACGCATCAATCTTAGAAAGGAGAAGTTTGATGCCAACATGAAGAAACACTCTTAGAAAGGTTATCCAATTTGCTGACCAGAAGAAGCTAAGACAGAGGCTACAAAACCAAGATTAGGAAGAGAAAATTAAACAACGATTGATCTAGATCTTCTAGACCCAGTAGGCCCACTCACTCTTGAATGCATTATAAGAAATACTCATAGGAATTAGTTGGTTAAAAAAAATAAACAACCATAATTGTACAATCCAATTAGCATGAAGTAACCTCATGCATTCATAATAGAAGTAAAGATAGCAATACCACTCTCTGTAGTGAAAAGTTGGAACCAAAAATTCATTTTTAAATATGAACACAAATAAAAATGAGCTTGAATGTCGGTGGTGGCATGGGTCCTTACCTTGTGAGGTGCTCATATCAAAATAATGGACTTTGAACCTCATGCAATGCCATTAACATTTGCAGGATGTGCGTTATTTTATATATATCTCGTCAAAGTGAAATTAATGTGCAGTCATTATGTAGTGGAACGAGACTATTATGTTAGGTAGCAGAAGTAAAAAATAGCATAAAAATAGAGCATAAACAAGAAATATCAAACACAAATTAAACCAAGAACAACAAACTGATCAATTGACATAGTGATTTATGTGGAAACCCAATGAGGGAAAAAACCATGTGCAATGATTATCGATATTCTTATTATTCAAGGGAGAATTACAATAGCCTTCATAGGAATACAACCATCCTCTCCTCACACACTCTGCTCTCTGCTCCTTGCACATTATTGCAATCACATTGTACTCACACCTTTATGGGTATGCTTTCATATATAACATCTATCACTCAGTTACGCAAACTGATCGTAAATAGATCACATAGTTACACGAGCAGTTCATAAATAGACTGCATGGATGTGCATTAACATAGTTGCATGCATGTACATGTGCATGTGCATGTGAGTGCATGAGGAAATTCATTGGCATGCTTCCATCAATATCCACCTTGAAAACAATTTACCTAATATACCATGCCCTTAATTAATTCATCCATCACCTTTCCTGCAACAGAAGCCAAACACTATCACAACTCTGCAACGTCTATAACGATATTGTTACATGAACATGCCTACACAATTCACTCCAATATGGGCCATTATGTCTCCATTAGTAACCTGTCTAATAAACCAATGCACTTGTCCAAATCTCATGAATCATAACCACATACCAAATCACTGCAACCATTGTAGGTGATACTTGTGCTTCCATGTTTGAAGCACCATTTCCATGCTCTTGACCTGGTTTTTCCATGTGTCTACTGACAACACCAACTTCATGTGAAATTTTGACCATTTCTTCCTCGCAATCATCAAACTTCCTACTAGAATATAATACTCGAGACATATAACCCTTTTCGTATCCATCAATTAAGACATACATCTGAAGAGAATTTACAATGGAAAGCCAAAGGGATTTTATCAGTTTCACATTATTCATATTGAATTTCTTGAGTATCTTCATAACATACTTCTATTGTGATAACAAAGTTTACCATATTTCATGTCTCTGTGTATTTCCATGCCCAAGATTTATTTTATTTCTCCGAGATCCTTCATAACAAACATCCTAACCAACTGAGCCAACCTATTGATCTCAACCATGCTTGTTCTTGCAACAAGCATAACATATAACACCAAGATAATGAATATACCATAAGCACAATGGTTATACTGAGTTCTTGTAAAATTTGTCTCACCATGAAGGAATCAAACATCTTGTACCATTTTCCGAGCATGCTTCATGCCATACAATGATTTTTGAGTTTGCAAACAAATATTCTATTGTGATTATGAACTAATAGTTTTGGTTGTTCCATATACATCTGCTTATCCAAAAAAATCTATGTAAAACAATTTTAACATCTAGCTACATACTATCGCAACTAGTTCTAACAAAACATGAATGTAAACAAGCTTTAACAACCAATGAGAAACTTTCATGGAAATCAATACCTTCCAAATACCTTTTTGCTACCAACCATGCTTTGAACCTTTCATATTTTACTATGTTTGATTTTATAAAACGAGATTCACCAAACAATCCATCTTTGTCTATGATGATTCCGTGGGTAGTAGGATCCCATAGTTTGCATCCCTTAACATCATCACCATATCAAAGATCTACCTATTTGATCTAGGTCCTATCGAGACTGTTGATAAAAAACATAAGCATCACAACTAAATAATTTCAAATTTGAGTAATTACTAGATGATCCGTTCATACCTCTTTTATAATCTTCCTGTCTTTTGCAACCGATGGTGACCGAGTTACCAGATAGCACAACCGCTTATCTCCACAACTATTGTTGCAACTTGGCATTATTGAACATGCTTATTCGATCCCAAATTACTTGCAATAGTTTCAAAGTTCCATGGATATGAACCTACCTTCATCATGTATTCTCAAACACTTGATTGGCTTGCCAACACATCAACCTTTCTATAGAACCATCTTTATAAACTGGACACACTGCTGCACCTTAAACTTTGCATTCGAACAACCTTGACCAAATCCGACCAATCCGGCCAAGTAATCCTTCACTACTTGCATCCAAGCCCATTTACAATGGAGTTCACCAAGCCATTTATAGGCTTCATTACATGCAAATCCATGGAAACAATAGAACATGATATCCAAAACATATGGACCTGAACAACCACCTTCTTTGACCTAATTTTTTTTAACTCGTTAACTCTATCACCGAGTTAAGGCTAACTCAACATACATGCCCCCCCACATATTAAATGTACCTAAATATATGTCTTTAATTTTCATAGGTGACCTGATAAACCACGGGTACACATGTCTATCCAGGTCTTACAAACATATGCCCATTTACAAGCAATCAATAATTTCTACAACTGCAAAGTAAAAACATATTTTTTTTTTTTTATTTCGCGGTGACTCAACCATCACCGCCCTGCACCTTCTATGAAAACACATGTGGAGAGACACAACAAAACAAAAAAACTTTATCAACCATACATGTAGTTGAGTTTGCGTCTTTTGGGGAGTCCTCTTTGGATGCTTGTTGTCTTTTCCAACAATCCTTCTTGAGATGCCCAGATTTTCCAAAAAACCAACATTTTTCCTTACCCTTACCTCCTTTTGACTTAGACCTGGATGTACCTTTTTTATCTTTCCCTCCTTCTATAGATTTACCTCTGACCACAATTTCTTCTGATGTTGAGGTTTCTTTACCGAATATTTTCCTTATGTCCTCAAACAATAAAGATCCCACAACAATGTCATAGTCAATGGCCTCTATTTTGTTAGACCACACAGTTGTGACCAGATGATCCCAAGACTCATTCAAAAAAAACAATAGTGTAATCGCCGTGTCCTCATCTTCTAACTTTACTTCCACATTAGTTAATTGACAAATCAGAGTATTGAAGACATTCAAGTGATCAATAATTTTCATACCTTCCTTCATCCGCAAGCTGTATAACTACATCTTCAAAAGATTATGTTTGACAAGATATTTGTCATATACAAAGTCTCTAGTTTGGTCCACAAACCTGTTGTTTTCCTCTCTTCAACGATGTTAAACAACACCTCATCTTCCAGAAACAAATGAATAGTACTGAGGGCTCTTACATCCACATCCTCCCAGTCCTCCTCTGTCATGCTTGTTAGTTTCTTTGGCTTTCCAGCCAAGGCCTTTTGTAATCCTTGTTGCAAAAATAGATCTCTCATCTTCCACAATGCAAATCTATTCTTACCACTGAACTTTTCCACCTCAAACTTGGAACTCTGCACTTTCTCCATTAGCAGAAACAACCGTCCAAAATAAAATCACAACTTCTAATAAACCAAGCTCTTCGATCCAATGACCAGATTCTCTTCTCCTTCGCTCTATGCTCCTTCAACTCTAATCTCTCATACCACCTACTAGGCAGCGAAAGAAAAACATAGCATAAAACCAGAATATAAATGAGCAAGATCAAACATGCATTAAACCAAGAACAACAAACTGATCAATTGACATAGTGATTTCTGTGGAAACCCAATGAGGGAAAAAACCATGAGAAATGAATATCGGTATTATTATTATTCAAGGGAGAATTAAAATAGCCTTCATAGGCATACACTCATCCTTTGTTCACACACTCTTCTCTTGTTGACACACTCTTCTCTCTGCTCCTTGCAAAAGCTTGCACTCACATTGTACTCACACCTCTATCGGTATGCTTGCATATATAACATATATCACCCAGTTACACAAGTTGATCATGAATAGATCACATAGTTACATGAGCAGTTCATAAATGGATTGCAAGCATGCACATTAACATAGTTGCATGCATGTGCATGTGCATGTGACCGCATGAGAAAAATTGTTGGCATGTTTCCAACATATTATTCATCATGAGAAAATTATAATTTACTTCGTGGCATAGGTATATGTTCATTTCCTATGCAACTTTGGTTAGGATCTGGGCAAACTAGGACTCCAACGATCGATTTCATGTAAGTTTTGAAACCCCTATTATATCATTTTACCTCCTACCCTTGTAGCCACACCCTCTGCTGATGGTAGACAGAAACTATATCTAAACCATATGGTTCTACTGGAAGTTGCTCCCCCAGTATAGGCAAGATAAGTACTATTGAATAACTTCTTGTAAACCTTCTAGAGACCAAAATTCCATTTCTCCTATTTGTCCCCCCCCCCCCTCGCAGGCTTAAACATCTACACTTCATGTGTTCTGGGTGGGCTTCATCTTAGCAAAGGCGACGCTAGAAAATGGAATGTGTTGTGGAGAAGTGGGAGTTGCTATTGGGACTGAAACACCAATAATAGTCACCTGAACCTCATACATCTAAAACTTTGGAATTGGATTGTGAAGAGTTGAACCTGAGAAATATGCCAGTTGAAATTGAAGCTGGCCGAACCAAGCCAATCACTGAGAAATTCTAACTGGAAAAAGAAGAAATAGTTTGATCTTGAACCTCAGGAACAATGGCTTGTCCAAAGGTCATTAACTATTTGACAATCAGAGGATTCAATCTAGTTCTATGCTACGTGGAGGATTCAACTATCACATTATTAATTTTACAAACAAGTGTAATGCCATGATACATTGGTATGAGGCAGAAGGTACAATGCATACACTTTTGTATCTAGAAAATTTAGACCTTTTAATGAAACATAATTTTAGGTGTTTTCATGTTTTTTAATCTTATAAATGTTTTTAGGTGTTTTCATGTTTTTTAATCTTATAAATGTTACGGGAGGAGTTCAAAAAGATGGGATGAAAACAGATTTCCTTTCAGGTGTGGAAATTTATGGGAGTTAAAAACACTGGGCTGAAAACAGACTCCCAAGACATGTCCTTCCAAGTCCATTGTGAGAAGTGAAAAAAGGTTTTAATTTTAATGAGTGTGAAAACTTTTCACAAAAATGTGTTATCTTAATGAGTATCCATTAATCAAATGACAAGAATTCCAATACCATTACCATATTTAGATTACAAAGATATTTAGTAATTTTCAGTCAAAAACCTTGTTAAACTTATGATTGTGAGAACTTCTCACAAAAATGTGTTATCTTGATGAGTATCCATTAATCAAAAGACAAGAATTCCAATACCATTACCATATTCAGATTACAAAGATGTTTTGTAATTTTATTTTCCTTTACTGTTAACTTATTTAACCTACATCAGATCATAATAATTATACTCATATATAAAGGCATTTATATTAACAATGGTGATACAGTATTAAAATTGTCCACATATTATCAATTTTCAACATAAATTTTGAGGGATCAATATTAATTTAAATATTCCAAACAATTAATTACCTTATTTAAATTAAACTAATGAGATATGTAATAAATGAAGTTATGAATAAACACAAAGAAATAAATCACATTTATTAAGTTATGCATAATTTTATAGGTTTTGGCAAAGCAATAAATCACATTTATTGCCCTCCCTTAGAAGTAATGCATAATTTTAGCTCACCTTAACAACTTATGCATAATTTTACAGATTTTGGCAGACCACTAAATTACATTTATTGCTCATCTTGACAAGTTATGCATAATTTTACAGGTTTTGGCAAAGTTATTAGGACTTTCAATATTTATTAATTTAGAACATTTCAAAACAACACTAAATTATTTCAGTCTTGTCCAAGGCTCCAACATACTCTACGTTATGTTTTGCTCAATGTTTGTTGAATCATTTCTAGGTTAAGAATAAAAGTAAATACCGCATTAATGAGATATTATGTTTTGCTCAATGTTTGTTGAATCCTTTCCAAGTTAACAACAATCAAAGGAAAATGTTTCATTAATGAGATCTTGGACTACTTGAAGCCATTCAATTGTGAATGTATAAAAAAAATAGAACACTACC
Source organism: Picea mariana (assembly GCA_032191745.1). NCBI lineage: Eukaryota > Viridiplantae > Streptophyta > Pinopsida > Pinales > Pinaceae > Picea > Picea mariana. The sequence continues at coordinate 15,200 of JASDQU010681560.1, read as the reverse complement.
AATGCAAAACCGAACACTACTCATACGATTATTATGAAACAAGGTTACATTATATAAGCTCTGTGAGCTGTTAACAAAATCCTAAGAAATAGGATCTCAATGGATCTCTACTAACACATATCCTAACAATCTAACAGAATACTAATTTAAGCATTTCAACATTATTATTCCAACTCTTCCCCTTAATGGAGAAATGGATTCTCTACCACACCTAACTGTTTCCTACATTCTTCAAAACACATCTTTCCAAGAGGCTTGGTAAAGATGTTAGTCACATTCTCAGTGGTATTACAGTAGGTCAAGTCAATTTCCTTCTCTTGTATCTTTTCTCTTACAAAATGATGTTGGATTTCAATATGTTTTTCTCTAGCATGATAAATTGGGTTGTCTGCCAATTTAATAGAGCTTTGATTATCACATTTGAGAACAATTGGCTTCATTTGCTTGTTGCCAATGTCTTCAAGAATTCTCCTTAACCAAATAGCTTCACAAGTAGCATTACATAGATCTTTGCATTCAACTTTTGTTGATGATAAAGAAACAGTTGGTTGTTTCTTACTGATCCATGGCACGACCCCTATACCAATGCTGAATGCATATCCTGAAGTTGATTTCCTGTCATCGGGATTTCCATACCAATCTGAATCAGAGTAACCTGCCAACTCAACACCACAATTATCAGTATACATAATACCAAAATTAACAGTTCCTTTCAGATATCGAAGGACTTTCTTTGCAGCTACCCGGTGGTTTTCAAGTGGCTTAGCCATGAACTGGCTAAGGATGTTGACTAAATATGCTATGTCTGGTATAGCAGTAGTGAGATAGTTCAAAATTCCCACCAACTGGCGATACAGAGTACCATTTGCCTCTTTAGTTTGATTAACACTAGATAACTTTGCATTCTATTCTAAAGGTGTTGACACTGCCTTGCATTCATTCATATTGAATCTTTCCAGTATTTCCCTTGTGTATTTACTTTGAGTGACCATTGTTTTACCATCTTCTCTCCATATTTCCAGACCTAAACAATAATGTGTTTCACCAAGATCCTTCATTTCAAACATCCGTGATAACTGAATTTTAATATCTTCAATCAAGTGGGAAGCACTGCCTATTATAATCAAATCATCAACGTATAAAGATACCAAAGAAACATTCCCATTTTCATCCTTTTTGACATACAAATTAGGATCATTTTTTCTTTTCACAAAACCTTTTTGTGCAAAGAATGAATCCGTCTTAGTATACCAAGATCTAGGTCCTTGTTTCAAACCATATAAAGCTTTATTTAGTTTACACACAAGATCCTCTTGTCCTTTCTTTATAAATCCTTTAGGTTGGACCAAATAAACTTCTTCTTTTAAATCACCATTCTGAAATGCATATTTAACATCTAACTCATGTATTTTTCAATTGTGTTGTGTAGCTAATGCAATCATGACTCTAATTGTATTTAACTTAGCTACAGGTGCAAAAGTGTCCTCATAATCAATTCCTTCCTTTTGTGAATACCCTTTTGCAACTAATCTAGCCTTGTATTTGTCAACACTTCCATCTGCATTAAATTTGGTTTTATACAACCATTTACATCCTATGGCAACTTTATTTTCAGGCAGTTTTGTTAATTCTCATGTTTCATTCTTCATTATTGATTCATATTCTTCATTCATTGCATTTTTCCATTCCTTATGATCGTTAGCTTGTTCATAAGTAATAGGTTCTACAACATTCATTACTTGTGTCATCAATGCATAATCTTTATACTTGGAGGGTATCTGAATTGTTCTTGTAGACTTCCTCAGTGGTCCACCACTATCTTCACTTTCACTTCTTCTTTTCTGAGCCGTAGGATTGTTTGGAGTATCTTCACGACTTTCACCTTGTTGTTGTACCTCTTCCTTTTCTTGTTCCTGTTCATTATCTATATCAATTTTCACATGAACATCATTGTCATAAGTAGTATGCCAAACATCATACTTACTTGCTTCATCATCTGTAGTCTCATGAAAAATGAAATATCTTCTTGCTATGAGCTTATGTGAATTAAGTTCAAACAATTTGTATGCCTTATGATCATCATAATAACCAAGAAAAGTACCCTTTAAAGATTTTGCATCTAGTTTTCTTCTATGATCTTTGGGAATATGAGGAAATGCCTTTGAACCAAATATTTTTAAATGACCAACCTCAGGTTTATAACCATAAAGAACTTCAAAATGTGTTTTTGAATCTAGAATCTTAGTTGGACTTCTATTCTTTAAGTAAACAAAAGTGTTAATGGTTTCTGCCCAAAAACCATTAAAGATATCTTTACCTTTTAACATGCTGTGAGCACATTCCACTAATGTCATGTTCTTCTTTTCAACTACACCATTTTTCTGTGGTGTAGAAGGCACTGTGAATCGTTGATCTATCCCATTGTTTTTGTAGTAGCTTTCAAAGGCTCCTGAGGTATATTCTCCACCTTGATTAGATCTTAGTATCTTGATGTATTTACTTGTCTGCTTTTCCACCATAGTTTTGAATTCTTTAAAATATTCAAATACATCACTCTTTTTCTTTAAGAAATAAACCCAAGTAAATCGTGATTTGTCATCAACAAATATCAAAAAATACCTCATGCCACCAAGTGATAAGGTTTGCATGGGACCACATACATCAGTATGTATTAATTCAATTATCTCTCTCTATTTCTTCTCTTTATGCACTGGAAATTCTTCCCTATGTTGCTTACCTAGTGCACAAGCTTCACATTCTATATGCTGATGTTTCAAAACATGAAGCCCTTCAACCATTAATTTCTTTTGAAGTAGCACTAAGTCATTTTGGTTAAGATGTCCATACTTGTGATGCCATAGCTCTTCAGTTGTCATTGTAGTAGATGTCAATGCATGATGATTGGAGTTTATGACATCAAGCTTATACAGTGTTCCAATTCTAGTCCCCGTGGCTATGATTTTATAATGATTCTAAATATCCTTCACAAGACAATGATACTGCGTAAATTCTACTTTTAGATTTTTATGAGTTATTGTTGAAACATAAATCAAATTCTTTTGTATGCTTGGAACATACAACAGATCATGAATCTGTCTCTTTTGGCCATTAGGTAAATTCACACATATTTTTCCATAACCCTGAATCTTGAGAGATCTGTTATCCTCTAAATATATGTGTGTTTCATCTTTACACTCATGATATTTATCAAACCACTCTTTGACACAAGACATATGGGCTAAGGCACCTGAATGTATAAACCATGCATTTTCATCATCAATTTCCGCAGACAATGCATCTTTTGAAATAAACAACTTTGAACTCTGAAAACTTTCATTGGTGCATGTTTCAGTTGTGACATAATTTCCATTATGTTTTATAAACTTCTATTTGGATTCATCAGCTTTCTTTTTATAACAATCTTTCGCATGATGACCAGGTTTCCCACAGTAAAAGCAACCATCATTTTTCTTATCATGAGAATCAGATTTTGAGTGAGTCATACCTCTATTTCTTGGCTGAAACTTGACTGTTCTTTTTCTATCCCATGTCTTGCGTTGGTATGGTTGTTTTCCTTTGGCTATCAATGTTAATTCTGGAGTGTGAGAGTCCATCTCAAACACCTTAATTCGTTCTTCCTCTTGTAGAAGAATACTTGTTAATTCAATAAATGTAGGGGGCTTTGCTCTACCTCCTAGACTTGAAATAAAGACATGATAATCTCTAATTAATCCTTTTAATGTAATAGTTACCATGTCAATATTTGAAACAATATCACCAATTGCACTTAACTGATCACATAAATCCTTAATACGGGAAACATAGCTGGTGATATTCTCATTTCCAGCCATTTTTATGGACAATAACTTAGTCTTTAGAAACAAAATTCTATTGGAGTTTGTAGTTTCATACAAACCTTTCAAGATGTCCCATGTCTCCTTAGAAGTTCCCATGTCTCCTTAGAAGTTTTACAATCTTTGATGTGCGGGATTATGTTGTCTTTGACAAACAGCCGCAACAACACTTTTTCCTTAGTTTCTCATTTCTCCCAGTCTGCAAGAGTAGCACCTTTTGGTTTGGCTTCATCTCTTTTTACTATAGTCCAGACATTCAGTGCTTCAAGCATAGTTAATATCTTGAATTTCCAGGCAAGATAATTTTTAAGACATTTAATTTTCTACGTTGTTGACTACCAACGGTTCGATGGAGTAAAAAATAAATAAAATAAACAGTAGTTTTACGTACGAAGTTTCCTACTCTTTTACTTGATATGTCAATGAAAAACGTAAGAGGTTAGAGATGCTGGCCTTTAGAATCCTGAACTACGGAAAACAGTTAACAATGGTTTTGTTTACGCAAATGAATCATCCCACCGACCATTTGACCATTCTACTGGAAACGCAATAAGCCCATTAATCAAAATTAACCTGAGTGTCCTAACGAAGCCATCTAGTTCTGTAATCATAGTTTTGACGTTTTCCAAAGGTTTGTGTAACGCTATTGAACATGTCAGAATGGTAATCGTAATAAATCTCGAATTCTGTAAAATTAAAATTAGATGAAAGACCGAACCGTGATCATAGCGTGTAGAGATTGAAATGAAACGTAGTTAGGTAGGCTTAAAAGTGCAGAAGGTTGCTAGCTAGGACCTGCTCAACGCCTTAGTCTAAACGTTTTACAAAATGTTTCTTTTTTCGGTTTTATATTTGGGGGACATTTGCCCGAAATTTTGTGGCAAAAAATTAAATTTAGAGAAGTAACACAGTCGAAACTTCACATGATGCAAATGAGACAGAGTTCATGAAACTTCAATTTATGAGGAAAACACTATTACATATATAGCTAGAATACTCACCAACAAACCTGGAACAAAATCCTAAAATTATGGATCTCAAACTACTCATAAGCTAAAATTACAACCATGCAACAACTTCCTATTTTGACAATGTTTTAGATAACTTAATGTAGACATTATCTCAACATTTTCCATTAATGGAGAAATGAATTACACCTAACTTTTTCTAAAAACTTCAAAAATTTACCAAGAAGATTGGTAAATATATCAGCCACATTATTATTTGTAATCAAATCAATTTTGTTTGACTCAATCTTCTCTCTCAAGAAGTAACAAGTGGTGTTGTAGCTCAATGTGTTTTGATCTTGCATGATATATTGGATTATGTGTCAATTTGATAGAACTTTGATTATCACAATTGATGCTTGTTGGACCATTTTTCTCCTCTTCAGCATCTGTAAGAATTCTCCGCAACCAAAAAACTTCACAGGTAGCATTGGTGAAGACTTTATAATCAGATTATGTTGACGGAAAATAAATAGTTGGATGTTTCTTGCTACTCCATGACACAACCCCAGATCTTATATGGAATGCATAACTTAAGGTAGATCTGCTATCATCAGGGTTTCCTACCCAATCTGAATTAGAAACCTTCCAGTTCAATATCAGATTCATTAGTATACATAATACCAAAATTTACTGTTCCTTTCAAGTATCAGAGGACTTTGTTTGCATCTTTCCAGTGGCTTTCAGAAGGCTTAGGCATGATATGTTTGGTCTGGTAGTGGTGAGGTAGTTCAAACTTCCCACCAACCGGCAATATAATGTACCATCTTCCTCTTTAGTTCCATCATTACTGTATAACTTTGCATTATGTGCTAAGGGAGTTGACATTGCTTTACATTAACTCATATGGAACTTTTTAAGAATTTCTTTTGTGTATTTGCTTTGTGTAATCGGTGTCTTACCAGACTCCTTCGAGACTTCAAGTCCTAAACAATAATGTAATTCACCGAGGTATTTCATCTCGAATTCTTGAGACAATTGAATTTTAATCTCATCAATTAACTTGTGTGCACTGCTTGTAATAATGAGATCATCCACATATAAAGATATTAAAGAAACATTTTCATATTCATCTTTCTTAATATACAGGTCATGATCACTCTTTCTTTTCACAAAGCCTTTATGATAAAAGAATGAATCAATATTTACATACCATGATCTCGGTGCTTGTTTCAAACAATATAAGGCTTTCCTTATCATGGAGACTAGATGCTCTTGTCTACTTGAAAAACCCTTCAGGATAAACCAAATAAACCTCTTTCTTTAAATCACCATTCAAAAAAACATATTTAGCATATGACTGATGTATTTTCCATTTATGTGTTGTAGCTAAGGGAATCAATATTCTAATTGTATTTACTTTATCTACCGGTGCAAAAGTATCATCATAATCAATGCCCTCATTTTGTGAATATCCTTTTGCAACTAATCTAGCCTTATATTTATCAATGCTACTATTTGCTTTAAATTTAGATTTGTACAACCATTTTATTCCAATAGGGACTTTGTTTTCAGGAAGTTCTACTAATTCCCATGTATGATTTTTCATAAGAGACTCATATTCTTCATTCATAGCATTTATCCACTCTTCATGTTTTTTAGCTTGTTCATAGTTTACAGGTTCTGCAACATTCATTACGTGTGACATCGATGCATAGTATTTAAACCTTATAGGTGGTTGAGTTTGTCATGATGACCTCCTTGGTCCTCCACTGCTTTCATCTCTTCTCCTACTATGTGGTGACTTCTCCACTTGATGTATCATGAATGTTTGAAGTGTCCATACTACTTTCATTTCGGTCTTGAACATATTCTTGTTCTTGTTTAACCATTGCATCTATTTTTACATGATCATCATTATAATCAGAAACCTTCCAAGGATCAACATTATTCATTGTATCACCTCTATCTTCATTTTCATGAAACACCACATCTCTACTTGCAAACAATTTATGTGAACTAGGATCAAACAATTTTTATGCTTTTTGATCAGTACAATACCCAATAAAAACACACTTGATTGATTTTGCATCAAGTTTTCTTCTCTCTTTCTTAGGAATATGTGTAAAGGAAGTGGATCCAAACACTCTTAAGTGACTCACATCAGGTTTATAACCATGAAAAAACTCATAAGGAGTTTCAAAATATAATTTCTTAGTTGTACTTTGATTCTTTAAATAAACAATAGATTAATGGCTTCTTCCCCAAAACCATTAGAAATATTTTTACCTTGAAGCATACTACCAGCACACTCAACCAATATTTTGTTCATTCTATTAGTGACACCATTTTGCTGAGGTGTATGAGGTACTATAAATTGTTGTTGGATCCCATTAAATTTACAATAACTTTTAAATGCTCTTGATGTATATTCACCACCATCATCAAATATGATAATTTTAATACATTTTCCTATCTTTTTTCAGCCATAGTTCTGAATTCTTTAAAATACTCAAATAGATCACTATTTCTCCTTATGAAATAGACCCAAGTATATCTAGATCTATCATAAAAAAAAAAAAGTACAAAGCACCACCAAGTGACCTAGTTTGCATAGGTCTTCATACATCATTATGAATTAATTCAAGTATATCAGTTTGTCTTTTCTCTGTATGTATGAGAAACTCCTCTCTATGTTTCTTACCAAGTGCACATGCTTCACATTGGAAATGATCATTCTTCATAGAAGGAAGACCTTCTACCATTGTTTTTCTTTACATAACATGAAATCATTGTACTTGATGTCCTCATACATGTGGTGCCATAACTCTTTTGTTGACATTGTTGTGGATGTCAATGCAACATGATGGTTCATTGTCACAACCAACTTATATAATCCACCAACTCTAGTACCCGTGGAAAAAATATTGTAGTGATCATCGACATCTGTTAGAACAAACATTAACTTACCAAATTTGACTTTTAAATTATTACCAGTAATAGTTGAAACATATATTAAATTCTTTTTAATACCATGAACATACATCACAACATGAATCTGTCTCAATTGTCCATTAGGTAAGTTCACTCTTATTAATCCATAGCCCTAAACTTTATGTTATATGTTACCTCTTAAATAAATGTGTGTTCCATCAATGTTCTCATAATATTCATCATACCATTATTTATTAAAGGACATATGGGATGATGCACCAGAATCAATGAGCCATGCATTCTCATCATCAGTTTCAACACACAATGCAACTTGAGAAATAAACAACTTAAGCTTCTTAAATCCATCATTCACTGAAGTGTTTTTGTGGACAAAATTTCCATTATTCCTTTTATATCTTTGACTAGACTCATGATACTTTCTTCTATAGCAATATTTAACTAGATGTTTAGGTTTTCCACAATAGTCACATTCAACATTTTTCTTAACATAAGAATCAGGATGTGACATACCTTTCCGCTTTGCTTGAAACTTGTCGTTACTTTTGTCCCATGGTTTACCTCTATATAATCATCTTCTTTTTGTATACAAAGCCAAATCTGAACCACTTGAGTCCAAATCAAAATTCTTCATCCTTTCTTCCTCTTGAAGAAAAATACCTATCAACTCACTAAAGGTAGGGGGTAATGTTATGGCTGCAAGTGTTGAAATAAAGACTTTATAATCTTGCACTAAACCTTTCAATTTGACAGTTACCAAATCATAATTAGATACTTATTCACCAATGTCACCCAAATTTTCACTTAGATATTTGATGTGAGAAATGAAGGTGCTTATATTTTCATTGGCTTCCATTTTAATAGACAACAACTTAGTTTTTAAGAATAATATTAGGTTTGCATTAGAGGTTTCATACAAACCTTTGAGAACTTCCCATGTTTCTTTGGAAGTCTTACAATCTCAAATATAAGGAATTATGCTATCTTTTACTCACACTGCAACAACACCTTTGCCTTCATTTCTCATTTTTCTCAGTCTGGAATGGAGGCAGCAACAATGGGTTTGAGCTAATCTCCTTTCACAGCCGTCCATAGATTATATTATTCGTCCATAGATTATATTATTTAAGGACAAGCATCATCTTAAATTTGCAGTTAACACAATTTTCTCCATCGATTTTGGTAGATTCATTAAAGTACAAATCAACAAGAGGATTCCACATGCTTCATAATTAATAAATTATGTACATCCTGCAGCGACCTTTTCTTTGTAGGTAGCTCCTTTCGGGCAGCAAGTGATCAAGGCGAGGTACAAATCAACAAGAGGATTCCACATGCTTCATAATTAATAAATTATGTAAACAGAGTTAATACCTCGAATATTAATGTTTTCTTAAGAAAATCACTTGCAGGTTGGGATTTGGCATTAATTTTAGGGCAGAGATAACTTCCCATGTAGCAGTACACAAAAATATTCAACAACTGTGAGTGTGTTGACACATCAATTGGCAAACCACAATGATCTTGCGGGACTCCTTCGACAGATCTTCAACAACGATGACATGTTCTTCCTTTGCAAGTAAAACAACTCCACTTGACAGGAAAACAAATCATCCTCCTTTTGCTTGCTGGTACACTCGTTCAAACACATCAAACAATGTTCCCTCCAGCACAGGGCTCACCATCTGGTTGTGTAACAACAATCCCTCACAATGGCTCTTCACATTACGACTTCAACAGAGTCGAAATATCTATCTCGGTAGGTCACAATCAACCTTGCATCAAGCGTCAACAACTCCTGACGGATCCTCAAGCAAGAAGCTTTGATACCAAATTAAATCTACAGAAGTAACAGTGGAAACTTCACATTATCCAAGTGAGACAGTTCTCACAAAACTTCAATTTATTAGAGGAAAACACCATTAAATATTTAGTTGGAATATTCAATAGCGAACCTGGAACAAAATCCTGAAATTATGGATCTGAAATGATTCATAAGCTAAAATTGAACATTCCAACAACTTCATATTTTGACAATGTTCTACATGATTTCATTCTAATATTATCTCAACAAAAAATTGTTAGATTCATAGATTTAAGTGATTATTTATGAATTTTTCAACATGTTGAATCCGTTTTTGCATTCAAAAATAGTTTTTAAATACCAAAAAAATAATGATTTCGTACAAATTTATATCGTGAAATTACTGAAAAAAAATAATTTCAAAAACAATTAGACAACACACTCTTTACAATACTGCTAGTACCTTCAGCTCCATTGGATTCATAAAGAGTCATAAAGTATACATAAGTGAAAAATATTAGAAGAGTTTCTCTAAATTTTCAAATGTTTAAGCTAATAACCTCTTATAATGGGGGGTGTAACTTAAAACGTCTTCCTACTAGATTCAAGGAGACTCGGGGACAAATGTACATCCAGAATCAATTAGAAGTTGTCGTAAATAATCCTCATTTAAAAAATTAAGAAGAAAGTAATAAAAAATCTTGATTTACAGATGTTCTAATTAACGTTCGACGTGTGCTAACTCTTGGGCTTCTCGACTTTTCGGTCCGTTGTAGTTGTATGGCATGGCAGGGCAGTGTGGCAGTTGTAAACGTTGTCTGCCATGTCAGTACGTGGTAGTTGTCGAGCTTGAGCTACAGTTATAAACTTCCTTTGGCATTCGCTTGTAATTAACTTTTGACTGTGAATGCGGGCGCAATAAGAAGACACTGACGTCGATGGAGGATGTGGGTATTAAAGCTTCCTAGCAAGCCGAGGAAAGTAAAGGGATTCTGAGATACATAGTATATTATGTGAATGGATTCGCTACTGGTAACAAGCCAACTGATCAATCTCAAGAGTAGTTGCAAGCGGGGCTGTGAAACATCATATTTCGAAAGCTTTTCAGGATTTGTACGTCGTTTTTTCTTTTCATTGTTGTACTAGTGGCGCAACTCAATATATGTTTCTGTGATTCTTGTTTTCATTTTAATGTTCTTCCTTTGGACTTATATGTTCCATTCCAATGTTCTATGTTGATCAACTATGTTATTTTAGTAATCATACCTGAGAGATAGTATATTCTTTACAATACTGTTTTTTGTTTTTATTTGTTGATGGAGTATCTTGCAGAAATTATAGTACATAATAATAGCGGTGGTTTACTTTAATCCTTTTCAATTTCCTTTCGACTAATATGTTCCATTCCAATGTTCTATTTCGAACAACTGTGTTATTTTACTGATCATACTTGAGAGATAGTATATTCTTTGCAATACTTTTTTTGTTTTTATTTGTTGGAGTATGTTGCAGAAATTATAATACATAATGATAGAGGTGGGTTCCCTTAATCCTTTTCAGTTTACATCGAAGTCTCCAATATGTAATTATTGAACATAATTATGTTAATACCATTATCATTTACAATACTTGGCTTTGTTTGGTAATAAGGTATGTTAGTACTTGGCTTGGTTTTGTGAATACTTGGTTTTGTTTGGTAATAAAGTATTTTAATATTTGGCTTGGTTTTGTGATAGAGTATGTTATAGAAATTATAATAGATAATAGTGATGGTTTCTATTAATCCTTTTTAGTTGACATTGGAGAATTAAGTATTATTAGAAAACAAACAAAAAAAAATCATATTTGATATTTTAAAATGGAAAAAAAAATTATATCTTTAATTTTTCATGAATTTTTTATTTTTGGAAAAAGAGAAAATAATAAATGTTATTCAATACTAGTGGGAATGGAAATGCACTTAGTTATCAATCTCACTAATTTGCAATATTAACTTCTTGTTTTGTTTAATATATATATAGTCCCCGAGGTGTAAGACAGTCGGTGATGGAGTGTGTTGTTAAGCCACTCCCTGTTGAAAAGTCACCTGTTGGAAATCTAGGGGACAAAAAATCCAACCATGTTAAGGGTTGGTGTGGCTCAGGCCGGATGCAATCCCCGAGTTTCTCAAGCCACAGATTAATCCTAATGCCAACAGGTTCGGCCACATTAACAAACAAATATATATATATATATATATATATATATATATATATATATAT
>JASDQU010681559.1:26105-39303 GCA_032191745.1 Picea mariana | reverse complement strand
AGTTGCAACTATATTTGATGTGGAAAAATGCCCAACCACCTTCAAGAAATGATATTACCAAATCAACAAATCCCTAGGTTCACTTGCAGGTGAGCACATCCTATCAAGTCAATACAAAAGATCTTATTCATATGAAAATCAATTGAATTAATAATAAGTCTTATGTAGGTATTGTCGTATCCTTATTGAATGGTAGCATAAACTTTCACAAAATTTATGTGTGTATTGTAGAACTCTTGCTAGTGTTCTATATCACACAATTTTTCTCTAGGTCTATAGTGGCTTATGGTTAGATTGAATAAAAATTTATTTTCCCTATACATAGTGTCTCCACCAGTGAACTACTTAAAAAATGGAGCACATCTCTCTATCATAACTTCAAAATTTGTGGATTGTATCATTGAATGTCTCCAAGTAAAACACAATGGAATGACATTGTTGTGTCAGAAAAATACCTATCCCATAGTCATATGCATCATCTTCTATATCAAAAGGATGAGCATCATATAGTAGTGTAAGAATAGGTGTAGTTCATAGCTTCAACATCTTCAATTCTTCAAAAACATGTTGTTTCACCTTGGTCTAGATGATGAAGCCTTGTCAAGGAAAGTGTTTTTTAGCTTAAGATTGTTTCGGTGGAAGCTCTAATTTTTGCAACCCCCCAAAAACTCACTCCCTTTGACCTAAGTTGTCCTCTATTTTATGATGGTTATATTGAGTCTTGCACTAAAGAGAGGAGATGCTCTAGCCATGTTATTCTAATTGAGATAGATATCCATACTACTTAGCTTCTATCTTGTACCAAAGGAGCAAAATTGTATCGTTGCGTAAAGAAAAAAAATTGTATCGTTGAAGCACTTTATAGGTTTTCATGATCAACATGCAAGGATCCTTAGGATGGATGGACAGTACATGCTCCATGATCTGGAACAATGCCTAGAAAAAATGAGGCATAGTACAACAACACTATTTATGGAAATTCTTCTCAATTCATCATTTGGCCTTATTCTAGGAGGACCCCTAGCAGTAGATGCATGAATTAACACTTCATCAATCACTACAGGAAGCCAAGGTTTCTTTCACTCAATATAAATGGACTCATATCTACCATTATTGGATGCAAGGAGAGAACATGAAAAGTACTAAATAGATGATATATCTCAATAAATTATCACATAAGAAACCTTGCATTAATAAGATCGAAAGTATAACCTTGAGGTCACCTAGGGTTAATCTTCTGCTACTGCATCCATGGTTGCCTCTAGAGGAGGAGAGCCTTCACCCCCTCCTTTTACAGCTGACTCCTTCCACAAGCTTCTGGCTGCCTAAGGCAAGAAGCTTCCCCCTGCCTCACCCCCAAGCTTCGTTAAGAAGCTTGACTCGATTATGGAGATTGATCTTCCCCCTGACCACCCTATGTGTGTAGCAGTCTCCCTTTCAGATCATGGACTGGTAGGACAATTTATGGGTCTTTGGTCATCAGCCAAATCCACAGACAACTGGATCCAAAGAAACTGGCGCCCACTGATCTAGAACAGTGTAACCTGCTATGCGGTAGGAAGAGGTTTCTTTATCTTTGAATTGATCTCACAAGAAGATCGAGATCTCATCTTCATGAACGGACCGTATTTCATGGGAACTCAAGGGCTCTACCTGAATCACTGGATGCCAAGCTTTGATCCTATGGTTGAAGCGCCCAAGGACATCCTGGTCTGGGTAAGACTTCTAAATCTTCCAATCCATTGCTAGAACCCCACTTCGCTCCAAGAAATCAGAAATGGGCTAGGCCAATATATTGATAGGGTAGACCCCAAGGACCAATACTCCTACGTGCGCATCTGCGTGGAAATGGATCTCGAGGTGAGTCTCCCAGAGGCAATCAAATTAAAGGTTGGAGACTGGCAACATTACCAGAAGCTTGACTATGATCAAGTTTCGTTCAAATGCAGGGCCTGTCATGAATACGACTAGTTTCAATGAAACTTCCCTAAAGACCCAAACAAGGAAAAGGACAATGGAGAAGGATGGCAATAGCCCAGCAAAGGAAGAGCCTCAACCAAGGAAAAAGGTCCAAGGAATGAAAATACAAACCCTACACAGTCGAAGGAGCAAGGAAACCAGCCAGAAATAGTGACAGCGAACAGGTTTAAGGCGTTGGATCCAGAACATACAGAGAAAACAGAAGGAGAATCCCCTCGGGACATTCCAATAGTTGAAACGACGCAAGGGAAGTCAACACCAGAAGCCAGAGAGGAGTCGATGTCTCAAAGGGAGAAAGAGAAAGGACCAACTGTTGTGGGAAAGAACATAGAGCCATAAGTGGAGGAAGGCGAGGTCTCCTCTGACAGTGATATTGAGGAAGTAAGTGACACCATTATCACCCCAATAAAAACAGGCAGAGGTAGGAAATCCAAGAAAGAAGAAAGAGAAAAGGAGACATATAAAGACATCTTGAGTGGATCGCAACCAAAAATCAGATAGTTGACCAATGTTAGGAAGACAAGAAAGCACTCCAGGGCCCCCCAAGGATCCCATATCTCGCCCCCAGGTAAATCATGAGACTAACTTCCTGGAATTGCAGGGGTTTCAGCAGTAGATTAAAGGAAGAGGCACTTAAAGATATCATCATAACTTCAAAATCCAAGATCCTTCTAATCTGGGAAACCAAGATGGAAGAGCAAGACTTCCTCAACACAACAAAATCACTTTGGAAAACTTGCAAAGGAATACTTGAAAGCGCAAGAGGAGCCTCAGGAGGTATAGGCACTCTCTGGAACCCTATGAAGTATGACCTCATTAAATATGAAACATGCAAGCATTGGATCTACACCAACCTCCTTCACAAAGAAACGGGCCAATAGGTAATTCTCTTCAGTCTTTATGTGCCTATCCTCTTAGAGAAAAAAAGAATATTTTGGGATACTCTAAAAGATTACCTGCTTCTAAATGAGCTGGAAAACATCGTTATTGGAGGGGACCTAAATGTTACCCTAGCAGCGATCGAGAAAAAAGGGGGCTCCATTGTGTGAGACCCAACAAGGGAATGGGTAGAAGATATCATGTCAGATTGGGAGCTAGAGGAAGTTAAACCAACTAAAGGGAAATACACATGGTCTAATAAGAGGGTAGGACCGGGGCACATTGTTGCCAGACTAGACAGGTTCTTAGTTCACAGCTCCTTTAAGCTTCTGGGCCTCACCCCTTCATCCTCTATCCTCCCACATAGTGTGTCAGACCACAAACCAATCATGTTAGATATTTCACATGACAAGAATCTCAGACCAATCCCTTTCAGATTCATCCCAACCTAGCTCCACTATGAAAGCTTCCA
Source organism: Picea mariana (assembly GCA_032191745.1). Taxonomy (NCBI): domain Eukaryota; kingdom Viridiplantae; phylum Streptophyta; class Pinopsida; order Pinales; family Pinaceae; genus Picea; species Picea mariana. The sequence goes on along the minus strand of JASDQU010681559.1, from coordinate 35,972 downwards.
GGATCTGGTAACCAAAATCTGGAATGAAACAGTAAGAGGATCTGCCTTTTTTGTTTGGGAAGAAAAACTCAGAATACTAAAGGTAGCGCTAGAGTCTTGGGCCAAAACCCTTCCAAATCCCATTTTAACTCGCCAAGAAGCCCAAAAGCAGCTTGGAAAACACCAGTTGGATATGGACGATCAAGAAATCACCCATGAAATGTTGCAGCAAGATGATGAGCTCCAAGGGAAGTGGCATCAAGCCTGTAGAGAGGAGGAAAATTGTTGGCATCAAAAATCTAGAAGCCTCTAGCTGGAAGCAGGGGATAAAAACATTGGCTTCTTTCACAAACAAGTTGAAGCTCGAAAGAAGTTCAAGAATGTCATGGAAATTCAGGTTCAAAAACAAACAATAACAGATTTTGAAGGCATAAAAGCAGCTACGACAGAAGCTTTTGAAACTCTTTATACAGAAACTCAAAGGTCTGTTATAGACTCCAAATCCTACCCACTCTCTCTAGTCCCGACCCTCATTCATGAAGATGTCAACATCAAGCTAACCAAGGTAGTCGACCAGCAAGAAATAAAAGAAGCACTTGACCAAATGAACCCAGACAAAGCTCCAGGTCCAAATGGATTCACAGCTAGATTCTACCAAAATAGTTGGGATATAATAAAATTAGACCTCACAAAATTGATTAGGAAATATCAAACATGCACCAAGATAGGAGGAGGAACAAATTCGTCTTTCCTTTCTCTCATTCCAAAAGAAAAAGGAGCCGTCAATTTTGGAAGGTTTTTTCCAATCTCTCTCTGCAATACAATTTACAAAATCCTCACAAAAATAACAGCCAACAAAATTTTAAAAATCCTCCCTGCAATTATCCCAGAAAACCAAGGAGGATTTGTAAAAAGCAGGTATATAGTGGACAACATCAGCCTAGTTCAAGAGGCCCTGCACTCAAGCGCCCGCAGAAAAGACAAAGGTATGATAATTAAACTCGATCTGGCAAATGAATTTGATAGAGTTAGACATAACTTTATGTTCAAAGTCATGGAAAATTTTGGTTTCACCTCCTCCTTCATAAACTGGATTAAAGCTTGTAACGGTTCCCCCTGGATATCCCCTCTATTGAATGGTCATGCCACTAAGTTCTTTCAAGCCTCCAGGGGTCTTCAACAAGGTTGTCCCCTCTCACCGCTCCTTTATGCCATTCAAGCCTCAGTACTCGGCTTCCAATTGGATCACAGCCAAACGCATAACAACCTTCTCGTCCTGAGAATTTCCCTTGGGGTAAAAGACATCAACCATGCTCAATTTGTGGATGACATGCTGCTAATGGGAGGAGCGAGTATGCCTACAACAAAGAAATTAAAAAAGGAGTTAGACACTTACACAGAAATCTCTGGAAGTGCGATAAGCTTGACTAAAAGTAAGATCTTTGGATGGACCATAACTCCAAGGGAGATGCTATATATTTCAAGAGTTCTGGGAATGGAAGGTTGCACCACCTGGGATGTGTTTATATACCTGGGAGTCCCAATTTTCAAATCCACTCCAAAGGCTTTGCATTGGACCCAGCTGATAGAAAAGCTTAAAAACAGGATAAACTCCTGGGAAGAAAATTGGTTAAACCTTGCGGGCAAAGTGGTCCTCATTAAATCAGTGCTAGCAAGTATCCGGATATACCAAAGCTCCTTACTTTTGGCCCTGATGACTACAATCCAGAAAATTGAAGCACGGTTTAGAAGATTTCTCTGGGAGGGAGGGAAGCAGATAGGGAGGAAATTGCATCTTATAAGCTGGGAAAAAGTAACCAAGCCCTATCTAGAAGGGTGTCTCCAATTTAAAAATATCCATACTCAAAATTTAGCCTTGGGAGAAAATATTTTATGGCGCACAATCATCGAGAAATCTTCCTGGAGTAAAGAGCGTTATGGAAGAAGTACTTGCGTGCCCCAAGGAAAAAATTCCTTGACCGACCAGCAAATGTGGAGAAAGGATCCCCAATTTTCTCTCTCTGCCAAAAGGCTATAATTCACTTTAAACCTCACCTCACCTGGATACCAGGAAATGGTAAAGAAATCAATGTTTGGGAAGATTAAATCATGGGAGACCCACCACTAGGCTTGAAGCAGGGTCTTGACCGAATCAAAGAGTGGATGAGACTCCAGAATTTACACAGTATGTGGGACATCTCAAGTTGGGGAAATGATGAGAGCCAATCCTGGCTAAGGTGGGAAATTGATAACATACCCCCAAGGCTTGAAGAGGAATGGAACATGCTAAAGTATTGGCTACAAGGTAAATCTCCCCTACAAACAAGGAAAAAAGACAAGAGAGGGTGGGGATCATTCTCTGGACTTTACACTACAGCAGCAAGTTATCAACACACAGCAGCAGTCCCTCACGTCCTTCCAGATCTGGCAATTTGGAAAGCCATCTAGAATTCCAAGTCAATTCTGAAGATAGATATGTATGTATGGACCATGGCACATAGAAGTGTCCTCACTGGCAAAAATTTAAGAATAAGAGAATGGGAAGGCCCCTCCAGATGCCCTCTCTGCTTTCAAGCAGATGAGACCACAGACCACCTACTCTTAAGTTGCATTTTCTCCAAGGAGTTCTGGCAATTAACCCTTGGACTGCATCCAGATACTCTCATTTTACCTCAATAAGTCAATGCCCTACTCCAAAATTGGAATTCCCTTTGTCCTTTTCAGACCACCAAAAAGGGTCAAATCTCCACCCTTTGGAGAACTCTCCCAAAATTCATTCTCTGGAAGATCTGGCTCAAACAAAATAACATGTTATTTAGGGAAACCAAAAGCAGCCCATCTTAGGTAGCCACAAAGATAAAGGCCCATTTTGGCGAGAGTGCCCCCTACTTTTGCAAAGCAAATAACTCAAGACCGTTAGAAATGGAAGAGAAACTTTGGATTGATCATCTTAATCTTCGAGATCAACAGCAGCAAACAGATCACAATTCAAACCAACAAGAGTGGGAAATCAGGAAGAAGGAGAAAGAGTTCGAAGAATGGAAAAGAAAGAAAAACAAGTATATTATGTTCTTTGACGTGGCCTCCAAAGGGAATCCAAGAGTGGCAGGTGGAGGAGGAGTCCTTGTAAGCCCCAATGGACTCCCAAAAATCAGTTTTGCCTAGGGACTTGGCACAAAAACCAACAACAGAGCAGAAGCATGGCCCTATGGCAAGGGCTCAATTAAGCTATTACTCATAACATACAGGATCTAGTGATTATAGGGGACTCGCGGCTAATAATCCAAGCCTTAATTCTCCGCAACAAAGTCAAAAATGCAAAACTCCAACACATTTTGGAAAAAAATTCATCTCCTCCTTGGAAAGCTATGAACTTATCAGCTTAACCATGTCCTCCAGGAAATGAATGCATCAGCAGATGAAGAGGCCAACAGAGGATCCCTCTCAAGCATTGGAACCATACAAGTCAATGGAACCACGACCAGTTCGGATCTCCCATGAGCGACTGGAAGAAGACAGGGTTAAGAGTTGGCAAGGGGAAAAGTCACATCCTCAAAGGTACAGGGTCGAATCCAACAAAATCAGCACTCAGGAGGATGTCAGAATTGAGGGAATGGCCCATCATTTGGTCGTTGAAACTCAGTAAGAGCCCATGCTTCCTAGATCGCGCCTATCGTATGGATGCAGTGAACCTGAGGATTTTAGAGTTAAAAGGAGGTGTAGGGAAGGAAGCCACGCAGTCCAGAAGCAGTCAAAGGTTGGGGAGGAAGACACGTAGAAGTATAGCGACCAGATTAAGGAGATAATCACACAGGTTCAACAACCCAGAAGCACCAAGAGAAGTGATGGCAACCAGTTCAGGAAGTAAGCCCACGACGGAGGAGCGGATGGCGTCACTGGAGGCAAACTAGAAACACCTCAAGCATCAACTGAAAAAATTGGACGACTTTCTCCATAACTTGGACACCGATGCAGGGAGGCAACTGGAAATGCTGGAAGAAGACATCACTTTCACCAAATTTGGGCTATCTGAGGAACTGAAGAAACTGCGCAAGGACCTCAAAGACCCAAAGAAAGAATTTGAAGAAAGGGTCAACAAATTGGAATAGCAGATGGCACAACTGAATAAAGAATGGAAGCAAGAGAGGGACCAATCCAATAAGGGAGGTTCAAAGTAATATGGCCAATAGCTCCTAGGCCAGGAATTGGCCTTTTCAAATAATGCTGCGAGGAAGGCATTTTGTATAGAAGCCTTTGCATATAGCAACTAATTTAGATCTAATTTTCCATCACCAGGCAAGAGAGTATAGCCTCCTAGCCTTGTAATTGTTTAGTCAAGCTTGGATAAATTCATATGTAACAGAACCAGTGGATTCACCACTACTTTTCTATTATAAAATTCCATTATCCGTTATTGTCAAAAAAAAAAAAAAAAAAACCCTGCATTAATAAATAATCACATAACAATTCATAAAACATTAAACATAACTAGAATTTATGGCTATATAAACTGTGTTGAAAGGAGCAATCACACTTGATCTGATGAATTGGTCAATATTACAGTTGGAATGGTTGACCCCGCATGTTTCTCTTCAGCTATATGACCCTCTGTTAGTCTTGAGCTTCCCTCAATCAACGAAGAAAGATCTTAAAGTACCTTCCAAAATCATTCAACCTCCATAAATATCTAAAAAATCAATACAAGTCATAATTGTAGTGCAATATTTACTCTAAGATGCATTTTTACAATAGTGTCAGAACATACTTGAATGAGCTCCTCTTCGTTTCGAGAATAATTTATTGGAGCCACGTGTCTAATATTTGATCAAACTACCTCCCTTGATTTGAAGTAGTAGCAACAAAGTCAATATTGACTTTGTTGTTGCCCCGTTAGATCGAGGGAGGTTTGTTCCAAGATTAAATGGCTCCAATAAATTATTCTCTACTAAACAGGGCCAACCACGTGAAGGTGGAAGCTCTTGCTGCCCCTCCCCCGCACATCACTCTCAATTCCCCAATACCCAGCATACAAATCTATTGAAATATTTAGAGCAAAAACAAACATGTATACATCATAATATTCACAACTGTTTACAATGAAATAAAATGTTTCCTTGATCCATTTGGAGTGATTTGAATTCTCCTAAGAGCAAAAGTAAAAACTATTCCATAACATAATATACTACACTAAAGCACTTTACATCTAAAAACTAGAGAATGGAAATTGATGTGAAAAGAGGATTTATTCTATTCCATCATATGTCTTGGTTCGAGTATTAAAATGTACCTGTAAACATCATAGAACTCATCCCACTTTGATATATAAGTGAAAACATGCTATTTTTCAAATATTTAATCATAAACTCACTCAAAATACTAAAATGAATGCTTTGCAAAATAATAGGTCTAAACTCATATGTAATCATGAAAATGGTCTTAATGTAACGCTGCGGAAAAGCAGAATATGGTGAAAATAGATTTTATATTAAATAGTTATTAAAATATTCATGTACATCATCATTTAGTAATTTTAACCAACCTCTTCTTCTTAGATCTATAGTTCCTAATCATTTCATCAATATCTATGTCTTTTTTCTTTGGGTGCTCTTCAAAATCTGATTGTGATTGCGTCCTCTCATGTAGAGCATGCCTAGTCACGGGGTAATGGAGGCCACTGTGATAAGGCATCACCTACAAAAGAAAAAAATACAAAATTTAGATGGCCAGTTTTTAAATATCATTGAACTAGTTCAGTTATATTAAAAAAAAACACATGTAATGTCATTATTTACCTAGTACACTGGTCGACACTGTTTGAATGGTTTCCCCCACGTGCTCCTCTTCAACTGTATGAGCCTCAAGTACAACATTCTCTACCATTGAGACCACAAACTGTATAAGGACAATCATAAGTGTATAAGTAAAAAAAAATAGAAGTACAAAATGTATAAGTACAAAATTAGTAAGTATATGATTAAAATACAACCATATTACCGTTATGTGCTAGCTCAGTCGTAGCACCATCGTGGGGGTGCACCCCCATGGAATATTGGGACTACATGGGAGAACCATCTTCTGGTTGCAAACTTCTATCAATGCACTGCTCTCCAATACTAGTTCATTCATTGACAGTGTTGCTCCCCTGATCAAAACAAAGTTGTAAATATTAATAATATCCAACATGACTGTTTTATATTAATAATAAAGGTTAATGTGGATTTAATTTTATTTATCTTATCCTACAAAGTGGTTCTTGGTAACTGCCCAAAGATTTTCCTGTGTTCAACTACAGCTTTATATGCGTACTTGTAACCAAGTTGGAGGTCTTCATCCGTGGTTTCAGTACCAAACTTGTCATCCTGCATTGCATAAGAGTATGTATTTTTAATGTTATTCGCTGCAATTACCTAAAAATTTTAAGGCGATACAAATAAGATATTTATGTACTTACAATTCGTGAATGCAACTTCAAGTAGTCGCCCAGGCCTAGCCTGTGTTGGACACATTTGGAAGGCCTTTATTTTGTTTCCTTTGATGTGTCAGTCAACCTATCATCAAAAGTTTCAAGTATGTTAATATATACCACAATTTTATTTACATCTAAAAAAAATTGAAAGTATTGAATTGAAGTTGTAATTTAACTTATGGGACCAGAGGGTGTTTTTCCTTCATCTGTCAATTTCTTCTCTTTTGCATCCTCAATGAGGGCCTTCCACTCCCTCTCTGGAATTATCAGAGCATGCCCGTACCTATTGTTTTGTTTCAAGTGCTTCCTATATGTTTCTCGCGTATATTTTAAATATTGGCCAGCTACGGCGGTGGCCAAGGTCTTATTAAATGTGTCTACACCAAAAAGGCTTTCGAGATAATCCATCAATTCTTTTTTGAGGTTGGAATTCTAGGAATTTCGCGTCTCCCGTATGGTGGGCCCAAAAATCAACAATGCCTTATTCTCCAAGAACCTATACAAATCATTATTCTATACATGCAAAATGATTATATGATTATTAATTTAAAAATAATAATTTAGATGATTTATATTTGTCTACATAGAGAACATGAAACAATTAAAATTTTAAAAAATACCTGGGACTTTAACTTTCTTTAATGGAAGCCCTTCCTCGTTGACCATAAATGTGCCCTTAAGGGTCCTTTTGCTAGTCACATGTCTTTATTTAGGAAAATAAACCATGTATTTTGTCAAATCATCGACCTCATCTTCGTAACCACCTCCAGAGCCTACATGTGTGGCCTCTTCCTCAGTGTGTGTATTGTGGCTCCCACCTAATGGTGTGGAAGGTGGAGATTTGAATAGTTGTGCCCTGGCAGCTATACGAGGGATTGCGTCAGGACCCTGTGGCATCGATGCAGCGCCACTACTACCAACATCATGCATGTCGGTGTCAACAAGATCCAAAAATCTCTATATAATAAAGAAAACATGTTTTCATTGATAATGTAAAATTTAAAAATCAAGATTTCATAATTGATCTTATGACATAAAAATAAAACCAACTGAAATTATGGCTATTACCTTATATGTCTTAAGCCTTGTCATAACTTATTTTCTCCTTTCCTCTACCTCAGGAGTTTGATCTAGAATATCTAACAAGTGATCTAGTTCCTTGTTTGCTTTATTGATCTTTTTTCTAATTAAAACCATAGGGTCGGGGGATTCATAAAAATCTCTTTCTCCAAGAGAATCATCATCAGCATCATGTTTTGAGGCCTCTTTTGATTTACCACGATCATCCTTCCAGATTACAGTAAAATTAGAACCGTGATCATTATCATCAGAAATAAATTCAAATGTATGAAAAATCCTCCCTCTTTATTGACATCCAAGGAGGAATGTTATTGTTGATAACAAAAATAGGACGCACTGAGTAAATAGAACAAATCTCTCCAAATGGATTAACACCGTAAAGAACATAATGAAAATCATAAAATATAAGAGTCAATGCTTACAGGTTGGGTAAATTAGTATACGTATCGCCCCCATAATAGAAACAGTTGTATCTATTCGATTCAAATTGTAATCAATCAATAACTCTTCCCCTGCAACTATTTATTTTATTTCACATATGAATACATGGTTTACTTCACGTCCCTCGAATATGCAATTAGGTTTCTTATTTTTGGTCACGGGTCATGTACTTTTTATAAACCCTGCAATATTCCCCGTTGCTTTTGGCCTTCCATCAATATAGATAGTTGCTCCTTTATTTTGATCATTGTATTTTAGTTGTATATAATTTGCAATCAAGCCATATCTTCGTACACTTTTTGTATATTGGACTATTCGTATCCAATATTTGTAGATATAATAGGGTCTGACATACTCCATCAATTCAGTTAATCCATCGTAACACACCTTTATGCCATCCATGTAAAATAGCCCCAAACCATGTAATGACAATGGAGCAATCCAGTATATCCTTTCGTTTACACAAAAATCAGTGTTTATTTCAGTAAGATCCTTTGGTACCCATCATTTCACTATATGTTTGTACCTCAAGGGCACCTCAATGTCATATATACTTTCATGATCATAAGAACATGATCCCCATTTCGCAAGAAAAAATTCAATGTGTCTATGGAATTTTCTTCTGATCTTCTCACCTCTAGTTGATCTCTGTCTGATAGACCTACTAGATGTCTCACTTTCCTCTATTCTACTTGAACTCCCCTCACTCAATGAAGATATATCTGAAAAATATATGTTTTCTTTCACATCCTATAACACCATTAATGACAAAAACAATCATTCAATCAAGACATAACACTAGTATCATGCTGGTATCACAGTAAGCTCATAATGATTACCATAGCGTTACTCTTTCACAATTGTATTATGCTCTATTATTATTGGTATATTATCTGGGCATTATAGGGTCATGTTTGGAGTCAAATGACACATGCCAACAAGTGGCGGTAACAGGACACGATGCTAGTTGGAAAACCCCAAAACTAATTCCATTAGACACAGACTCAATCCTAAGGGGTCGCAATCAATGTAATGACAAGGAGACAATGCTCAATTAAATTTGAGAGAATTATTAAGATGCACACCCACTATACTTTCGTTGATAGACATGTATATTTTCATCCTAAATATGTGAGACCCACTGTCTAAATGTGTCAAGTCACCGGTGACACACTGCTCTACATCACACGTGCCATATCTTGCAAGAAAGGAACAACATCCTAGGTGAAAGCTTGGGGCGTCCTTCAAAGAACCATGTCAGGGGCATCGCGATCAAAACAAAATATGGAATCAAGTAAAGCTAATCTTCATAAGATATACTAGTCCTTAAATCATGCAAAGTGCATTGTTACTTAAGCTATAAGCCACATGAACAATTCACATCAGTATCCCTTTCAAATTTCACACTAGCACCTCAGGACTGTATGTAAGTTGGCAAGTTTGAATATGGGAGGACCTTCATCTGGCTCAATTAGGTGTGACAACCAAAACAATGAAATAAAATACCCAAGAAGAGGAATATGTCCCAGGGGAGGAAGTGAAAGAAAAGACCCAAGCAAAGGAATATGTCTCGGGGGAAGCAGTGAAAGAAATGAACCCTTCGAGAGTAAGTGTGATAGTGATATGGATCGGGGTTACTTCATAGCTTATGGTGTCATTGAGTCCATTTCTATGAGAGCCTTTGTGGAGGGTGCGCTTTCTTTGAGTTACCACTTTCTAAGCGATATGATTTTCCAAACTCCTTAATCTGCCTTTTTATTTGTCCTCTTATCATATTTTCAAGTCCCCTTCATAAGGTTTCAAGCTATAGCATCATTGCTTTGGAACTAGGGTGAACGCGGAAAGGGTAGAGCTCAAGTTTGGATTGGATTTTAGAGTCCTTTTCTATTCTTTCTTTCTTT
>JASDQU010681559.1:15259-26085 GCA_032191745.1 Picea mariana | reverse complement strand
GTGTCAACAAGATCCAAAAATCTCTATATAATAAAGAAAACATGTTTTCATTGATAATGTAAAATTTAAAAATCAAGATTTCATAATTGATCTTATGACATAAAAATAAAACCAACTGAAATTATGGCTATTACCTTATATGTCTTAAGCCTTGTCATAACTTATTTTCTCCTTTCCTCTACCTCAGGAGTTTGATCTAGAATATCTAACAAGTGATCTAGTTCCTTGTTTGCTTTATTGATCTTTTTTCTAATTAAAACCATAGGGTCGGGGGATTCATAAAAATCTCTTTCTCCAAGAGAATCATCATCAGCATCATGTTTTGAGGCCTCTTTTGATTTACCACGATCATCCTTCCAGATTACAGTAAAATTAGAACCGTGATCATTATCATCAGAAATAAATTCAAATGTATGAAAAATCCTCCCTCTTTATTGACATCCAAGGAGGAATGTTATTGTTGATAACAAAAATAGGACGCACTGAGTAAATAGAACAAATCTCTCCAAATGGATTAACACCGTAAAGAACATAATGAAAATCATAAAATATAAGAGTCAATGCTTACAGGTTGGGTAAATTAGTATACGTATCGCCCCCATAATAGAAACAGTTGTATCTATTCGATTCAAATTGTAATCAATCAATAACTCTTCCCCTGCAACTATTTATTTTATTTCACATATGAATACATGGTTTACTTCACGTCCCTCGAATATGCAATTAGGTTTCTTATTTTTGGTCACGGGTCATGTACTTTTTATAAACCCTGCAATATTCCCCGTTGCTTTTGGCCTTCCATCAATATAGATAGTTGCTCCTTTATTTTGATCATTGTATTTTAGTTGTATATAATTTGCAATCAAGCCATATCTTCGTACACTTTTTGTATATTGGACTATTCGTATCCAATATTTGTAGATATAATAGGGTCTGACATACTCCATCAATTCAGTTAATCCATCGTAACACACCTTTATGCCATCCATGTAAAATAGCCCCAAACCATGTAATGACAATGGAGCAATCCAGTATATCCTTTCGTTTACACAAAAATCAGTGTTTATTTCAGTAAGATCCTTTGGTACCCATCATTTCACTATATGTTTGTACCTCAAGGGCACCTCAATGTCATATATACTTTCATGATCATAAGAACATGATCCCCATTTCGCAAGAAAAAATTCAATGTGTCTATGGAATTTTCTTCTGATCTTCTCACCTCTAGTTGATCTCTGTCTGATAGACCTACTAGATGTCTCACTTTCCTCTATTCTACTTGAACTCCCCTCACTCAATGAAGATATATCTGAAAAATATATGTTTTCTTTCACATCCTATAACACCATTAATGACAAAAACAATCATTCAATCAAGACATAACACTAGTATCATGCTGGTATCACAGTAAGCTCATAATGATTACCATAGCGTTACTCTTTCACAATTGTATTATGCTCTATTATTATTGGTATATTATCTGGGCATTATAGGGTCATGTTTGGAGTCAAATGACACATGCCAACAAGTGGCGGTAACAGGACACGATGCTAGTTGGAAAACCCCAAAACTAATTCCATTAGACACAGACTCAATCCTAAGGGGTCGCAATCAATGTAATGACAAGGAGACAATGCTCAATTAAATTTGAGAGAATTATTAAGATGCACACCCACTATACTTTCGTTGATAGACATGTATATTTTCATCCTAAATATGTGAGACCCACTGTCTAAATGTGTCAAGTCACCGGTGACACACTGCTCTACATCACACGTGCCATATCTTGCAAGAAAGGAACAACATCCTAGGTGAAAGCTTGGGGCGTCCTTCAAAGAACCATGTCAGGGGCATCGCGATCAAAACAAAATATGGAATCAAGTAAAGCTAATCTTCATAAGATATACTAGTCCTTAAATCATGCAAAGTGCATTGTTACTTAAGCTATAAGCCACATGAACAATTCACATCAGTATCCCTTTCAAATTTCACACTAGCACCTCAGGACTGTATGTAAGTTGGCAAGTTTGAATATGGGAGGACCTTCATCTGGCTCAATTAGGTGTGACAACCAAAACAATGAAATAAAATACCCAAGAAGAGGAATATGTCCCAGGGGAGGAAGTGAAAGAAAAGACCCAAGCAAAGGAATATGTCTCGGGGGAAGCAGTGAAAGAAATGAACCCTTCGAGAGTAAGTGTGATAGTGATATGGATCGGGGTTACTTCATAGCTTATGGTGTCATTGAGTCCATTTCTATGAGAGCCTTTGTGGAGGGTGCGCTTTCTTTGAGTTACCACTTTCTAAGCGATATGATTTTCCAAACTCCTTAATCTGCCTTTTTATTTGTCCTCTTATCATATTTTCAAGTCCCCTTCATAAGGTTTCAAGCTATAGCATCATTGCTTTGGAACTAGGGTGAACGCGGAAAGGGTAGAGCTCAAGTTTGGATTGGATTTTAGAGTCCTTTTCTATTCTTTCTTTCTTTCTTTAGAATTGTTTTTTCTGTGTGTTTCTTTTTCTTAGCAGCTACAATCAACCTCTGGGCCTTCAGCCCCTCTTCTCATGAAAAAATGGACCATGAACCATTATCGAAGCTTAGTAAATTGTGACAAGCTCCAGGATGGAAATTGTTAAGTACGGTGGGAAAATGGAACGTTACCATTGTGAAGGCCCCCCAATGGTACCCCTTTTCCCAGGGTGGTGACAACACGGGACTAAGGCACACATGTTGGCGACCAAGGTGAAACAAGAAAACAAACATAACTTCTTGAGCTAGTGATCCATTATCCACAACTTCAACCAATTATCGTCATCCACATTCTTAGTATATTAAGTACAACACTTCGCATGAAATAAGGACTAACATACCTCATGGTGACACTTGTTTACAATATCCCATACACTGAGTTGACAGAATGTGATGAGATTGGTTGATCTAAAGTATAAGAGGCAATCTAAGGGGAGCTATTGGGCTTCTATTTGTGGAAATGTTGATCATCATCATGGTTGGTATCACTATCTTCATTGTGGACCATGAGACATGGTCTCCTCTAATTACCCCTAGGAATGGGGGGGTAACAGGAACAAAGGTATCATTATAGTCAATGCCTTCTTGTTGAGAAAATCCTTTTGTGACCAAGCGAGATTTATGACACTCAACAACACCTTCGAAAGTAAATTTGGTCTTATAGACCCATGGACATTTTACGATGTCCTTCCCTTGACGACGAGTCATAACATACCAAGTATGATTCTTCAAAAGATGATTCATCTCATCTTGCATAGCTTGTTCCCAATTCAGGCTGTCCCTATGCATCTGAATAATATATAGGATCACAAGTCTCAAGAACACGCGCGGAGCCATCAAAGCAACACTAGCCTGTTTCTTATGACTATGAGTTTGTCGATTGTTACGAGGGAAAAACTCTCTATGGCCAAGGGTAAACCACAACAGACAAGTATGACTACAAAAATCAACTCAATTCCAACATATGCTATATAAACTAATGTGCAAGATAAGAAAGAGGCCTACCTCAATCCAATGTTTGATGATGTTCCACCATTTAGCACTTCGATTCAAAGCTTTATACCTGCAATAAGTTCTTAACAAATGAGAAAATAAAGTATATAATGATGATATAAAGGGGTTAGCACATCAAATAGCATAATCCATTGATGAACATTACAAACACGCCCATAGATAATAATCATACATTTTCAATATACCAATAGGATGGGAAAGGAGTATTTCTATTAATAATTGATCAGCAAAAGTGACAACATTACAGACTTCCGTGTCGGCATGGTTCGAAACCAAGAAACCAAGTTCCTTCCAATTGGGCCTCCACCACTTCAATCCTCCACCAAAGGCAAACTCGTAGGAGAGAGTCAATGAGGTTCTCTCAACAATAGGGAAAGAGCTTGGGGGTTGAACATTGTGTTCAGACTTGAGGGACAAAGGGATGCAGACTCAATATGAAGTAATTTCTCCAGAGTAACTTTGCTCTCAAAGTTGAATACTTTCTCCTCTTTTCCATAGTTCAAAATTTTGCTTTTATAGCCTTCAGAATGCAACCAAAGGGCTAAGTTGGAACATTTCCAGTATATGGAAGGCCAAGGATCAAAGATCTCCTATCATGACATGGGGACCTGACTTCATTTTTGTATTTTCTAGCACAAATCCCGATGTACGCAGGTTGTAGTGGAGCATCCAGCGTATACGCATCTTGCATAGCTGATAGGGAGTGTATATGTGGAAAAATGTATATTTTTGGCTCTGGATTCATCAAAAATGGATGACAAGTCTTCCTAGGGAAATGGAAAAAGGCCCTATGTGTAAGATAGCAATGGTGAGGAAAATATTGCTATAACAGATGCCTCCTAATGTGTGAGATCAGAGGAGTATCTGTGATGGCCGAAATACATTATAAATAACCCAGAAGTGGAGTGGTAAAGGACCAGTTGGATGAACTCAATTGTTCATTACATTCTGTACTGACTTTGCATACATGGCTACCAAGAATACAATGCAGATCCATGTGGAAAATATACCAAACAAGTGTTCATGGCCATGAATAGGCAAATACAAATGCGGTTGCATGTCAAAAGTTGTCATAGTCACAAACAAGGCCTAGTGAAACCAATCTCAAATCAATCTGAAGATATTTGTATACCATGGAGTACAATTTGATCTCCCATGATCACTAAAGTCGAACAGGTGTTGGTCCAATGAAAGGGAAGCAATAGCTCAGGAAAGCTACGGCCACATAGTGATGTCTTCAACCCTTGTACACTATCTACCAAGGGTGCAAGTATACATCATGTGAATAAAGGAGTTGAGGTCGAACACAATGAGACATCGTTTGATTACCAGTCATTGAGGTATACCGTTAACAAACGCGAGACAGCCTACCAATAATGAAAGTAGGTATCAAGGCACCAAGTACATTCCTACAAGTGTGAATAAAGGAGTTGGTGTCGAACACTTGAGAAATCCATCGATCATGAGACATTGATGTATTCCCATCTGTCAATGGTGAGAGAGCCTGCCACTAATGACTGCAAGCCTCAAGGTACTCATAAAACTCTAGGTCTCGTATCCAGAATAAATGAGTTGAAGTTTATGGAAGGAGACCTGTTGAAAGGAGAGCATTAAGGCATCTCTCATCAGTCACCATGAGGAACAAAGCAGGAGCTTCATGATTTGGTGGAAATCAAACGAAGAACATTTTCACAAACCAACGAACTTGTGTGTCTTTTGCGTATACCAAATACAAGCGATATACGAAAAAGACCCTCTAAATAGCAGCCAATGATGAAAATTGTTGGCAAAGGTGAGGATACCACCAATAAGGCTAATGGCATCCAAGACATTGCATGAATCCCAAAGTGTGAATAGATGTCTTGTCATCGAACAGAAGGGAAACTACCCAATCAACTACCAATGATAAAATGTTGATTGTTGGGTTCAAGGTGACCTACTGATGAATAAAGTAGGGCCAGGGTGCATGATAAGACCACAGTATCATGTGATTCTGGGAAAAACTGAGGGTATGTCCGACATGCAAAGTCAAGATTTCTGAAGAGTAGCCGACACAGGTTGATAGACTTCCTTTGAACAAGAGCATGAGACATATGGTGACTTCGGCAGCATAGACTCAATGATGTGACTATTATATGCAAGAGGCATCAATAACATTCTCTATAGGGACTGGAAGAGTAACCAGCCGGTAGAGAAAACTCTTTAATGAGATCACCTTCCTAAGGCCATGCTAAACACAAAAATTATGATGACGCAAGGAATCAATAACTTTGTGCTTTGTTCAAAGGCGAAACGACTGTTGTCGATTATAATATAGTACTCCCTTCCCGCCCATTTTTTTTTTGTTTTTTCATAACAAATGAATGCTATGATACAGAGGAGGAAATGAGTGTCGCAAGTAAGAAAAACTAGTTCCAACAGTGGAACGTACCTATGCTTAATGCAAGGAAATGCATGCAGGAGATGGACACTCGGGGTGATGTTCCCTCCAGGGTATAGGGTGTCAAATTGTGAAGGATATAAACACGGCTTTTCTTGGTTGAGGATGCAAAAACTGCTTAGGAAACGGTTTATAACGCAAAGTGAGAATTGGCTAAAGGCTCAATACTGCAAGTGAGGGCATGAGATGCAATCACAACTTAATGCCAAAAAATATCCTTTTTATGTCTTTTAGTCTACTTGGTGTGAAAAAGGGGTAAACTTGTGCCAAATAGACGTCTTTTCAAATCCAATTTACGAGTGTGAAAAAGACAAGTTCACTCGGCAATATTTTCTATTTTTGATAGCGAGTCAGAAAAGAGCTTAACTAAGACTCATGACCTTTCAAATCCAATTTAACGAGTGTGAAGGGGAAAAATCACTCGACATTTTTTTCTATTTTAAGGCGAGTCGGAAAAGAGCTTAACTAAGACTCATTTTTCTGTCTTAATCAACATGTAAAGGGGGAGGCCAAGGCTCCCATCTCAGTCTTCTGCAGAAATTTAGTATCTCATAGATAGCTAACAAGAGCTTGGGAAAACCCAAGGCTCTCCAAGTCGAGGAGGAGAAAGTGATAACGGAGGATACAGTCTTCGTGATGGTTCGTATAATGTCTCTTAATGGAAAAGACATAGGTGGGGGAATGAGATGACCCATTAGATCGTTCCAATCGAAGGGAACCTCGTCAGTACTTGGAGGGAGAGCATTCGGGTAAAGAATAAATCTCTCTTGTTCAGAAGGGGGAGGATTTGAAATGTTGATGACATGATTGAAAGGTGCATGATTCTCTTCGGGGAGAGTATGGTTGACCAGAGATTGCATTGGTGTGGCCACTTCTTCAATTATAGGTTGAAGAGGATGTGTAGTAAGGGGGAGCAAGAGACGCTTCACCCTCAACGAAGGGGGTGGGGTCGGGAGAAGATTGTGTTGGTGGAACCACCGAGACGATCAAAGGAGAAGTGGTGTGAGGAAAAACCATGGAAGCATGAGAATCTGAAAGGCTCTTGGGTGAGCCCCACGCTTCTGGTATCTTGGCAATAACCGAACACAAATGAGTAAGGTGGTTTCCTTCACAAGTTCTGCAAAGGAATTTAGGTTTACGTCTGAGACGTTTAGGCTTCTCGATGTAACTAGTAGGGGAAAGAGAGTCATCTCCTGTAATGATGAATAGAGGCGGGAGATGTGACACGGATATGATTTTGGGTAAAAAGGATGGTACCCCCAACATGATTGGCAGAGGTTGGGGGTAAGTTGTCAACATAGTTTGTATAAAAATTCGACACATATCTGACATGATTGGAAGAGGTTGGTGATGGAGCATCAGTATGACTGACAGTGACTGGGATGGCGATAGATTGTGGCATTTGATTCCAAGGTCTGGGGAAAGATTGACTTTGAAAAATTGCAGGCTAGGAAGGGTCTGGCGGTACCCCCTGTCCCTGTCCAGAGAAGCGGTGGCTGATGTCAAAATAGTCTGAAGAGGTTTGGAGGGGAATCATCACTAAGGTTTGCAAAGAGACCGAGGTATGGTAAGAATTATTCGAATGAGGATAGATATTTCCCCCTTGCGAAGGAGTCCTTTAAGGAGGGTAGCCCAAACCATAAAATTGATTCTCCCCATATGAAAGACCTGGGGGTACTTGAGGACCTATCATGGAAAAAGTGTTCGAAGGAACTGACATGGCAGACGAAATATACATGGGTGGGGGGGTAATAAGTGGGATCAGCACCCACCTGAGTACTGGCTCCAGAAGGAGCATAGCTAGAAATTGATCCATAAAGGGGAAGGTTCCAACCTCCCATGGGGGCACGATGAAATAGGCATCAAAGCCATGGTGCCCCCGGATCCAAGGCTAGGATTTATATATGTGGACCAGGGATAGGATTGCATGGGGGAAGTCATGTCAACAGAGAAATGACTAGGGACCCAAGGTACGGAATGAGCGTTGTAGTTCTGCATACCATTATAAAAAGTGGAAGGGTCTGTTCCCATGAAATGAGTAGGCATCATGGGATGGGTAGAAGTGAATGAGGGAGCGAAAGAAACTCCTTTGTCCAGAATGATTAAACCCAAAATAGACTCCTAAGGCCAACTAGTAGTCAAAAAGCATACCAAAAGTTGAACGGACAATATGCATGCAAACGAGCTAAAGCGGCTAAGTGGCCTCCCTCGCTAAAGAAGGTATGCCTCATCCAAGAGGGACCAGAGACTCCCTACTGAAGTTGGAGGTAACATAATCAGTTATAGGGACCCTCGTGGGCTTAACAACCAGTCGGTTAGATCCCCCCGGAGAGTTAATCCTCCATAAAGGTTGTGGGTTGTCCAACCCCTATCTGACCCAGGGTACAAGCAGAATAACCCCTGCAAGTAACCTATGAGATACCTATGTCAAGAAAATAATAAACCGTTGTATAATCGATGCACAGGCATGCATTCGTAAGTCTGGATCACCGTATGGGCAGGGTAGCAAAGCCCGAAACCTTGAAAGCACCGCCTCTCACGGAGATATGGGTACTAGCAAGATCCCCAAATATGAATAAATCCACGGAAATATCTCTAATGCTAGGGGAGTATCCAGGGGTTATCCCTTCAACTAACTTCATGCAACCTCGTGATTAACTCCGATGTGAGCGGAGCCTCTTGATATTACCAATTATACAATGGACTTCTCAACTCCCTGTCTCAGACACATATGTTGATTTAATTGCCTTGGAGAATTTTACTCACAAAATCCTATTCCAAGGCACTAAATCCTAGACTAGTTTGTGCACCCTAAAAAATAAAATCGTGACTAATCAATTTTAGTTTAAAGCGTGAATTTTATTGGCCGTGATTACTCAAAAGGGTATGGAAGTGAAACTCATGATGTTATGACTCTGCAAGAGAATGAATATGAATATAATGCAAAGTCTATCTTTAACTTTTCAATGAATGATATGCTAATAAAAGCAGTGCAATTTTCAATTTCAACTCTGCAACTCAGAAGTAAAATGCAATTTTTTACTAAATGAACTAAGCTAATGATAAAGGTTCAAAGACAAAAATGTTAACCAATGAAAAATGCCTATTTTTTTGTATTTTCAATATATTAAAGAGAAAATGCATGGACTGTAAAGCAACCTGATATATAAATTCTACTGTGTATAAATGAAATAACTCAAGCAGAACACCAAGCAGCCAAGCAAACAGCCCAGGGCTCAAGGACAAATAAGGATGAAAAACAAAGAGAAAGACTACGCCCAAAAATTCAACTCCCAACAAGTTTCATGTCAACCCAAAGAAACTCAACAAGCGCTACAGAGACCTAAGAAGGCTCAACAATCATCAAATCTCACCCAGCAATCACTAAACCAAGAAAACAAGCAAAGGGAAGTGGTATACGTGAGTTTTCAGGAGAATAGCGTGTATATATGCATCTTGCAGTGATACAGCAAGAGGGTATACACGACTGTCAGGGCAAAAGGAGCGTATATGCTTTAAAACAAGGCCAGGCAAAGGCAAGAAAGCTGGAAACTTAGACCCAGAGTGAATAGAATCTGTCAAGCAGTGATACGACAAGAAACCTAAAGGAAAAAGAGAAATGCAAGAAGAAAAAGTACTTCAACCCTTAGAAGGAAGATCTATTCCCCAGCGGAGTCGCAATTTTTGTTACGAGGGAAAAACTCTCTATGGCCAAGGGTAAACCACAACAGACAGGTATGGCTGCATAAATCAACTCAATTCCAACATATTCTATATAAACTAATGTGCAAGATAATAACCTCGATCCAACGTTTGATGATGTTCCACCGTTTAGCACTTCGATTCAAAGCTTTATACCTGCAATAAGTTCTAAAAAAATGACCAAAGCAAGTATATAATGATGATATAAAGGGGTTAGCACATAAGATAGCATAATCCATTGATGAACATTACAAACATGCCCATAGATAATAATCATACATTTGCAATATACCAATAGGACGGGAAATGAGTATTTCTATTAATAATTGATCAGCAAAAGTGACAACATTATAGACTTCCATGTCGGCAAGGTTTGAAACCAAGAAACCAAGTTCCTTCCAACTGGGCCTCCACCACTTCAATCCTCCACCAAAGGAAAACTCATAGGAGAGAGTCAATGAGGTTCTCTCAACAATAGGGAAAGATCTTGGGGGTTGAACATTGTGTTCAGACTTGAGGGACAAAGGGATGCAGACTCAATATGAAGTAATTTCTCCAGAGTAACCTTGCTCTCAAAGTTGAATGCTTTCTCCTCTTTAACATAGTTGGGAATTGTGCTTTTATAGCCTTCAAAATGCAACCGAAGGGCCGAGTCAGAATGTTTCCAGTATATGGAAGGCCAAGGATCAGAGATCTCCTTTCGTGACATGGGGACCCGACTTCATTTTTGTATTTTCTGGCACAAATCCCGATGTATGCAGGCTGTAGTGGAGCAGCCAGCGTACACATCTTGCATAGATGATAGGGAGCGTGTATGTGGAAAAATGTATATTTTTGGCTCTGGATTCATCAAAAAGGGATGACAAATCTACCTAGGGAAATGGAAAAAGGCCCTCTATGCAAGATAGTAATGGTGAGGCAAATCTTGTTATAACATCAACCTGAAGAGACATCACCAACATCAATTCTAGAAGCTTCAATCATTTTAGCGGCCCATCTAGGGAGGCAGTAAAAAGGTGAACTGATATCCTTTGCAGATAGGTTGTGGATTCTTCAGAGTATCCCATCATGATGCAAGCATGACTCTTTGCGTCCAATTTCTTCTTGCAATCATTTGGAATATGATCGCAAGCAACATAG
>JASDQU010681558.1:30767-46591 GCA_032191745.1 Picea mariana | reverse complement strand
ATCTAGAACTTCAAAGGGTCCACAATACCGAGGTGCCAACTTGGCACAAGTTCCCATCCTCAGGGAACTCTTCCTAGGCATAAATCTAAGATATACATGGTCTCCCGCCTGGAACTCTCTTGAAATTCTCCTTCTGTCGATGTAGCTTTTCTGTCGGTTCTGAGCGACCTTTAGATTTTGTTTTATCTGAGTCAGTTGTTGTTCCATTTCTTTCAACATGTTGGGTCCAATGGTAACTTTGCTTACGGGATTACTCCAACTGACTAGAGTGTTGCACAACCTACCATAGAGGACTTTGAAAGGAATCATCTTCAGGGATTCTTGGTAGCTGTTGTTGTAGGCGAATTCCACTAGTGGCAAGAAATCTTCCCACCTATTGGGTTGATGCATTACATGCATCTTGAGCATGTCTTCTAATATTTGATTCACCCTTTCCATCTGTCCATCGGTTTGAGGGTGATAGGTTGTGCTAATGTAGTGTCCCCAAGGCTGAGCCCTTTGTAAATCTGGTTTATGAAATGAATTGTAAATATGTGTTATAGGCTGGTGAGCCAAGTTTGTATAAGTCGGTGGGCTTATGTGATTGTTAGGCAAGAGAGACTAAGAGTTGTAGGCCAAGGGCCTGATTTTGTACCTGTATGTATGTAGCACATTAATAAAATATAAACACCACTGTGTGCAGACCGACCACGATGAATGAGTGATGGGGGACTGAGCTTCCACAAAGTGGGCAAGGAATTAGGGGCTGGAAGGTGGAAAAAGGGGCTAAGCCTAGGAGCTTAAGCCTTGGGAACAATAATAAAATATTATTCCAAAGAACATGTGCATTTTATGTTTTTTCTTTTATCCTAAGTTCCTGGCAAGGGGAAAACGTGCAAAGAAGATGCATACGAATGGAACGCATGTAGTTCCATGGGTGACAAGTGTCAACCCTGGTGCATGCAAATAAAATGGTCGAGATGAGCCGTGAGAGGGGGGCCCAACTCCATTCCACCCGACTGCCTGAGCGTGTACGAAGCTCTGAACAATATGACCGACCCGACCTCTGCAAGAATACCTCGTGCATTGCTGAGAACCGGAAAAGCCTGTGTTTGTTTATGAAAATCTATGTACACCTTCTATTCTGAGAGGCGAGAATCCTGTGTTCATTTCTGAAAATCCGAGTTCACCCTCTCTATTCTGAGCTGAGGATTCTATGTCGATCCCTGCAGGAATTTCTTGTCACGCAATCCTGAAAACCATCACCGTGAGACATTGTGTTTGGGAAGCCCGTGTCTGTATTCCCGGTTGGCTGTGGTGGCCACACAGAGCTGGATTGCGCTTGGCTTGCTGGCTAGTGCAAGTTGTGATTGAACCTGTGTATGACCTCTCTCCAGGTGAGGAAGGTGACTGTTGTTGGAAGAGGTAGGCTGTCAGGCCTGTGAGCAACTCTCTCTAGGTGAGAGAGAGTTTTCCGGGAAGTGGTTTCTTCCAGAGAGTGTCTAGCACCAGCTTTGGGCTTTGAGACTTCCTGATTCAGCCTATTGCCGAGACCCAGAGAGGGAGGTGTAGCACCGATGGACTATGCTTGTGAAGGTGTATACTCCCGGGCGGAACAGGCATGTGGGGAATGAGAGTCTGGAAGTAGTGGGTGTAAGATGGAATCCTGGGAAGAATCCTTCTAGTATTTCTGTGCTGTTTTCCCTGTAACCTCAGCCTAGCCTAGGATTCCTTGCCTTGGGGTGGAGCTTAGTCCCAGCTTGGGGGTGATCCACTGCTAAGCTAACGAGCAGTGTGGTCTAAGGATGGGAGGTTCATGGAAGGCCTGCATGTGGTTGGTGGAATCGCCAATGTTTTCAAAGATAAGTATCAAATGATACTTAATTCATGATTCTGCATCTCTGTGTAATTATAACTATCATGTATTCTACTGTGCATATCAATTTAATGTTAATTCTATTGATTGTTTATTATAGCAGTAAATAATATGTTTACTCTGAGCTTAAATGTATTTCTTTGCTTAATTGCATGTGGATTATATAATGCCTGTATGATCTATGTAAAAGGTGTGTTACAGATTGGTATCTGACAACGATTAAGCCTTGGCATCGAAAGGTGGTGTTACAATTTGGTATCAGAGCCCACGGTTTCGACACTGAGCCTAGATGGGCCAGTTGAGTGGTTTTTGGACCGAGGGTGTGAGGAGAAATTGTGTCTCGAGGACCAATTTCGGACCCTGGAATGATCCAGAGTGTCAAGGAGTTACTTGACCGTGCCTACAAGCTCAGGAGGTATAGCGGTGTTGTGAAACCACAACTGGTGTGGTCTATGGCCACAGGGAGAGAGAGGACTCCACACCAAAAGTGCTGGAGCCTTAGGATCTATTCGGGAGGGAAGGAAAACCCTCGTGACCATCAGATCTGGAAAGTGTGCGCAGGGTTTAAAAAACCTTTGGAGTTGCACAAGAGAGTGGGAATCATGATACACGAACTCCTGAAAAACCAAGAAGATCTATGTTGTAGATCTAGGAGGAAGGCTCGACCATTAGATCTGGTAGAGTCACACTCAAGTTAGTCATGAAAACCTTTTGGATTTCACAAAGTCAAGAGATGGGAAGTGAGGGAGGTGAACACCTCCAAAACCCGAAACCCGAAATCCTGAAATGATCTACACCGTAGATCATAAGAAGGGAGTTGACCGTCCGATTCAACAGAGGAGTAAACCGTAATTTCAGGATTTCGGCAGATGGAAGTTCGAGATGTGGGTTGCATGAACTCCTGATGCCCGAAACCCCGAAACACCGAAAAGATCTGCACCATATATCTGAGAGAAGATAGGTAAGAGTGGTGGGACCCAGTAACATCACCGATGGTGATGTGGACCCTCCGGAATGTGCCACATGACACTGTGGTTAAGGGCGACAATTGTGCTATGGGCCTGGAGAATAAAGTAAATCAAAATTTTGGAAGTCGGGGGTTGGAAATGAAAGCGAGTCTGGAAGTCTTAAGAACCAAAACCCCGAAACCCGAAGTCCCGAAGTCCCGAAGTCTTTGGAGACAAAATAACTGTAGCATATTTTAAGGGCGACAGCTGTGCTATGGGCCTGGAGAGAAAGGAAACTGAATTTTCAGAATTCAGGAATTGAGGTGACAAAGAGTGGGAGTCGCTGCATCGTGAATTTCTGGTCATGAAATCCTGAAAAGATCTAGACCGTTAGATCCAACTCATCAAGGATCGTTGGATCCCGTACAAGAAGCCATGTATCGGATTTTAGAGATTGTAGTGACAAGAAGTTGGGAGTCACTGCATTATGAACTCCTAGGTACCGAAGACCCAAAACCCGAAAGTGAGTGTGAGAGCCTCTTGGACCAAAACCCCGAAGCTAGAAGTCTTGAAATTGTAGAGCCGTCAGAGCTCAGAAAACTTTGTGAAGTCAAAACGTTTTCTCACTCACGTTGATTTATGAATATTGTGATTTTGTAAGGGTTTAAGGCCTAAAAAACTTCGGTTGACTGCACGTTGTGTGTGTAGAGTTCAACGAGTGTCAGGACAGCCAAAAACCGACGCTGAGTATGGAATTGGAAGAGGTGTATATTGCCTCCGAAACAGAGGATGAAAGGGTAGGAAGGAATGTCAACCTGGGAGTCGAAGGAACAAACTCTAATGGGCACGGAAAAGAGATGGATAAGGAAGGACATATGATGAAACTCATTGAAAGATTGCAGAAATATGCCCAGGCTCGCTGAGTTGATAGCCAAAAGCTCATGAGGGTCAGGGATCAGCAAGGATAATTCAACTTAAAAATTTTGAAGAGCCTGGAAAGAATAGAAAGGAAATTGGAAAAAGAGAGTGACACAAGCAGATCAAGAAGTGTTAGGACCTCTGAGAGGAGAAGAAGATCGAGGAGTGGTAGCAGACATCATCGTCACTCCCCAAAGCATTCTGGTAAGGAAGCACACAATAGTTCAAGACCATCTCCTACCAGGAAACATAGGATATTTGGAATGGATGAATTGAAAGGAGAGATGAACAAGATCAAGCATTCAACATTTGATGGAGAACATAAGAGGGAGGAAGATGCCGAAACATTGTTGCTTGGCATGAGGAAATATTTCCAACTGCAGAATTATTCCTCTCATGCAGAAGGAAGAATTGCGATGTATCAATTGAAAGGAAAAGCATCCATGTGGTGTGATCAGTTTGTGCAGGTGCAACACATTAGTGAGAAAGGTATCACTTGGATGGAGTTCAAGAGGTATTTCGAGAAGAAATACCTGACTAAAAGATACTATGACAAAAAGATGAAGGAGTTCTTCGAACTCAAGCTAGATAGCATGATCATTGATGAATACGAATGAAGTCTCTGGGAACTACTGAAGTATGTTCCATTCATCAAAGATGAGGCTGTCAAGATTCAGAGGTATCTGAGTGGATTGCCACCTGCCATTGGTGACAAGATTCAATATGATGATCCTAAGACTATGGAAGAAACAATAAGATGGGCTAAATGCTTATATGAACAACAAAGAGAAAATCCTACCTTTCGGAAGGCTTGGGATGACCAGAGGAAGTTTAAGAAGGAACAAAGGTAGAAGGGAAACAAACCTCCCTTTTTCAGAAATAATCCTCAAGGACATCCATCATTTAGAGAGCCGAGAATGGATGAAGTGGGGAAACAAAGGTAGAGACAGATGCCCATTCAGTGTTGGGACTGTCAAGGGAACCACAAGTACAAGGATTGTACCCATAAAAATGGAAAAGCCAGAGCTGTCCATACTATTCAACAAGGTGAAACAGTGGAGGACATGGGCAGTAGAATGCCAAGGATCTATGCAGCCCTGGACAACAAACAAGATGAATTTCAATCGCACATGATTGAAGTGGAAGGTATGATTAACAACCGACCACTCATTATTTTAATTGATTCAGGGGCTAGCCATAGTTATGTAGATCCTAGGGTGGTGGAAAGTTTGCGTTTAACAAGAAGCAAACATGAAAAGTCTTGGTTAGTACAGTTGGCTACAGGAACCAAGAGGAAGGTCACTAAATTGGTTAAATCCTATTCGGTAGACATGAATGGATTGAGCACTAAGGCTGAATTGAATATTCTGCCTTTAGGCTCTTATGAATGCTTAATTGGGATGGACTGGTTGGACCAGCACCATGCCCTCCTGGATTGTCATAACAAGAGGTTTACATGCCTGGATGAGGAGGTAAATCAGAAAATAGTCCAAGGAATTCCCAGAGTTGTGGCTGTTAGAGAAATCTCAGCCATGTAGCTGAAGAAGTGTTACAATAAAGGCTGTCAATTATTTGCAGCTCGTGTGGAGGAAGAATCCATAAATGAAGTCGCAAAGATTGAATACCATGAGGTACTCACAGAGTTCAAGGACATATTTCAGGAGGTACCTGGACTACCTCCGAAGAGAGACATCGATTTTTCTTTAAATTTGATGCCAGGAGTAGCTCCAGTTTCGAAAACTCCTTATAGAATGAGTACGCCAGAGCTGAAAGAGTTGTAATTGTAGCTTGAAGATCTTTTGAAGAAGGGGTACATTCACCCAAGTGTGTCACCTTGGGGTGCCCTAGTCCTATTCATGAAAAACAAATATGGGACATTGAGGCAGTGCATTGATTTCCAGTAGATGAATAAGGTAACTGTCAAGAACAAGTATCCTCTGCCAAGGATCGATGATCTTTTCGATCAGTTGAAGGGTGCAAAAATATTTTCAAAGATAGATCTCAGATTTGTATATCACCAGGTGAGAATAAATGAGGAGGACATCAACAAGACTACCTTTAGAACAAGGTACAGTCATTACGAGTTCACAGTGGTGTCGTTTGGATTGTCAAATGCACCTGTTGTTTTCATGTGCTTAATGAATGGTGTATTCAGGGACTATTTGGAAAGTTTTTCATAGTCTTCCTGGATGACATCTTGGTGTATTCCAAGTCAGAGGAAGAGAATGAGCAATACCTAAGAATGGTGCTACAAGTATTTAGGAACACCAGCTATACGCCAAGTTGAGCAAGTGCTCATTTTATCAAAGGCAGATTCATTACTTGGGACACATTATATCATAAGAAGGGATCATTGTGGATCCTGAAAAGGTTGAGGCCATCCGAGAATGGTCAGCGCCAAGGAATGTGGCAGAGGTTAGATCTTTTATGGGTCTGGTGGGTTACTACAGAAGGTTTATAGCAGGATTCTCAAAGATAGCTCACCCTATCACTTCCTTGCAAAGGAAGAATAAGAAGTTTCAAGACGGAAGAGTGTGAAAACAGTTTCTAGCGATTGAAGCAGTTGTGAACCAGCGCTCCAATCCTGAGGATTGTAGATCCAGATATGGAGTTCATGGTGTGCATAGATGCGTGTAAGGAGGGGCTGGGAGGAGTTATCAGCTAAGAGGGATTTGTAATCTGTTATGAGTCTAGAAAGATGAAAGAACATGAAAGGAATTATGCCACTCACGATTTAGAGCTGGAATCAATCATCCACGCATTGAGGAAATGGAGACATTACCTCATGGGAAGGAGATTCGAATTGAGAACATACCACAATGGTATGAAGTATTTATTTGATGAGCCGACTTTAAATGCCAGGCAAACCAAATGGCTGGAGTTTCTGTGTGAATATGACTTTGATATCAAGCATATCAAAGGGAAAGAAAATAAGGTGGTTGATGCACTCAGTAGAAAAGTGCACGAATTACATGCTACAACCATTAGCATGTACAGGACTGAGATTAAGGACGGAATTTTGGAAGCTGCAAATGCTGATTTGCAATACATAGGTTTGGTAGCAAAGCTACAACAGTGTGAGAGACCACAGACCAAGGAAAGTTACACCTTGGAAGCTGATGGCTTACTTCTGTATAAAAACAGAGTGTACATACCCAATGTCCAAAAATTGAAGCTGGCAATTCTAAAAGAAATGCATAACGTGATGTATGCTGGACATCCTGGTTATCAGAAGACTATAGTAGCAGTCAAAAGACATTATTTTTGGCCAGGTATGAAGAAAGAAATCACTGAATACATCGCCAGATGTATGGAATGCCAAAAAGTTAAGGCTGAGCATAGGCACCCAGCAGGGTTGCTGCAACCTTTACCCATTCCTAAGTGGAAATGGGAAGTGGTGACAATGGATTTTATTATGGGATTACCCAGAACAAGCAAGCAACATGATTCAATCATGGTGGTGGTGGACAAGATTACAAAAGATGCTCATTTTATTCCACTGAAAACCACTCACAAGGCAACAGATGTTGCTGATATCTTCTTAAAAGAAGTGGCACGCTTGCACGAAATTCCTAAGACTATTGTGTCTGATAGGGACCCATAATTCACCTCTAATTTTTGGAAAGGACTATTCAAGGGATTCAGAACGAATCTAAACTTTAGTACAACGTATCATCCTGAGTCTGATGGATAGACAGAGAGGGTGAACAGAGTAATAGAATACATACTGAGAATGTATGTGATGGATAAACCATCAAGGTGGGAAGACTACCTGCATTTGGTAGAATTCACCTACAATAATGGGTATCATACATCGTTGAAGATGAGCCCATTCGAAGAACTTTATGGAAGAAAGTGCAACACTCCAGTGAGCTGGAATAATCCAGCTGACAGAGTAGTGGTTGGGCCTGAGCTGCTCAAAGAGATGGAAGACCAAATGATAAGAATTAAATAGAATTTGAAAGATGCCCAAGATAGGTAGAAGAGTTATGCTAATAAGAACAAAAACCACAGAGAATTCAAAGTGGGTGACCACATTTTCCTGAAAGTGAAAACTAACAGGAGTTCCTTGAAGCTGGGAAGTTGCGCCAAGTTG
Source organism: Picea mariana (assembly GCA_032191745.1). NCBI lineage: Eukaryota > Viridiplantae > Streptophyta > Pinopsida > Pinales > Pinaceae > Picea > Picea mariana. Next base: position 38,775 of record JASDQU010681558.1, on the reverse strand, counting down.
GCAGCAAGATTTTGTGGGCCGTTTGAAATACTGGAAAGGATTGGGCCAGTTGCATACATGCTTGCATTACCTGCATCTATGACTGTGCATAATGTGTTTCATGTTTCACTACTTAAGAAATATATACCTGATGCTAATCATGTTATCGATTGGAATGTGATTCAGGTGGAACCAGAAGGTGTCCTGCAAGTGCATTCTGTGCGCATATTGGACAGGAAAAGCAAATAGCTCCGAAATCGAGCTATAGAGCTTGTAAAGGTCCAGTGGACCTAGTACGGTCCTGAGGATGCGACATGGGAGCATGAAGATGTTATGCAGGCAGAGTACTCGCATCTTTTTGAAAATTTTGAAAAGCTTGCAGAGATAGTGTAAGGTTGCATTGAGGACAGTGCAGAAATAAGGGGAGGGGGATTGTAGTGTCCCCAAGGCCAAGCCCTTTGTAAATCTGGTTTATGAAATGAATTGTAAATATGTGTTATAGGCTGGTGAGCCAAGTTTGTATAAGCCGGTGGGCTTATGTGATTGTTAGGCCAGAGAGCCTAAGGGTTGTAGGCCAAGGGCCTAATTTTGAACCTGTATGTATGTAGGACATTAATAAAATATAAACACTACCGCATGCAGACTGACCACGATGAATGAGTGATGGGGGACTGAGCTTCCACAGAGTGGGAAAGGAATTAGAGGCTAGAAGGTGGAAAAAGGGGCTAAGCCTAGGGGCTTAAGCCTTGGGAATAATAATACAATATTATTCCAAAGAACATGTGCATTTTATGTTTTTTCTTTTATCCTAAGTTCCTAGCAAGGGGAAAATGTGCGAAGGGCATGCATACTGATGGAACACATGCAGTTCCATGGGTGACAAGTGTCAACCCTGGTGCATGCAAATAAAATGACCAAGATGAGCCATGAGAGGGGGCCCCTCCTCCATTCCACCCGACTGCCTGAGCGTGTACAAAGCTCTAAACAGTACGACCGACCCAACCTTTGCAAGAATACCTCGTGCGTTCCTGAGAGCCGGAAAAGCCTGTGTTTGTTTCTGAAAATCCGTGTACACCCTCTGTTCTGAGAGCCAAGAAGCCTGTGTTTGTTTATGAAAAGTCGAGTTCACCCTCTCCATTCTGAGCTGGGGAGTCTATGTCGATCCCTGTGGGAATTGCTTGTCACGCAATCCCGAAAACCATCACCATGAGACATTGCTGTCATTGCTGAGCCTGTTTGGGAATCCTATGTCTGTATTCCTGGTTGGCTGTGGTGGCCATGCAATGCTGGACTGCGCGTGGCTTGCTGGCCAGTGCAAGTTGTGATTGAACTTGTGTATGACCTCTCTCTAGGTGAGGGAGGTGACTGTTGTTGGAAGAGGCAGGCTGTTAGGCCTGTGAGCAACTCTCTCCAGGTGAGAGAGAGTTTGTTGGGAAGTGGTTTCTTCCAGAGAGTGTCCAGCACCAGCTTCAGGCTCTGAGACTTCCTGATCTAGCCTGTTGCCGAGACCCAGAGAGGGAGGTGTAGCATCGATGGACTGTGCTTGTGAAGGTGTATAATCCCAGGAGGAACAAACATGTGGGGAATGAGAGTCTGGAAGTAGTGGGCATAAGATGGCATCCTGGGAAGAATTTTTCCAGTCTTTCTGTGTTGTTTTCCTTGTAACCTCAGGCTAGCCTAGGATTCCTTGCCTTGGGGTGGAGCTTAGTCCCAGCTCGGGGGTGACCCACTTCTGAGTTGACGAGCAGTGTGGTCTAAGGCTGGGAGGTTCGTGGAAGGCCTGCACGTGGTTGGTGGAATCACCAAGGTTTTCAATGATAAGTATCAGATGATGCTTAATTCATGATTCTGCATCTCTGTGTAATTATAACTATCATGTATTCTACTATGCATATCAATTTAATGTTAATGCTATTGATTGTTTATTATAGCAGTAAATAATATGTTTACTCTGAGCTTAAATGTATTTCTTTGCTTAAATGCATGTGGATTATAAAATGCCTATATGAGCTATGTAAAAGGTATGTTACAGATTGGTATCTAATAGTGATTAAGCCTTGGCACTGAAAAGTGGTGTTACAGCTAAATAGTAACTTGGTCTCCAAACCAACCATCAGTGATTTCCAAAAGTTGGAAGTAAATTTCGTGTCTCTGTCAGACATGATCTCTTTTGGCATACCATGCAGTCTAGATATCTCCTTCATGAATACATTGGTGATGTCTATTGCCTTACAAGTGACTTGACGTGGATAAAATGAGCGGACTTGCTCAATTTATCCACCACTACCATGATGGAATTATTCTATTTGGTTGAGGTTGGTAATCCAGTGATGAAGTCCATGGAGATGGTTTCCCATTTCCACTCCGGGATTGGTAGAGGTTGTAATAATCCTGTTGGGTGTCGTTGTTCTACTTTAACCTGTTGGCATTCTATGCATTTGGCTAAGTACTCAGCTATGCCTTTCTTCAATCCAAGCCAATAGAATTGTTTCCTGGTGGCCGTGATCATATTCTCGTATCTTGGATGACCCGTGTAGGGTCTTTCATCCAGTTCATCCATTATGAACCTCTTCAAGTCGTCACAATCTGGGATATACAATTTGTTTCTGTAAGTGAGCAGACCGCCTTCCATCATCTGGTAGCCTCCATAATTTATTCCTATGGGTTCTTGCTGCAGGTACGAGGTCACGGTCTGGAAGAACGTGTCTGTCTCTTATGCATTTCTGACTCTTTCCTTGACATCCGTCTCGCAGGTGCTTACCGCTGCCGGGTGAATTGTTTTCATGCTTCTACTAAGGGCATCAAGCACGCTAGTTTGGTTTCCTTTAATATGTTTGATTTCAAAATCAAACTCGTTGAGGAGGGCCATCCACCTAGCTTGTTTGGCATTGAGCTTTGGTTGGTCAAACAGATATCGCAATCCTTAGTGGTCTGTCATAAGTACAAACTTTCTTCCCAGGAGGTAATGCCTCCACATTTTTAAGGCCTGCACTATGGCGGCCAACTCTAGATCGTGGGTCACATAGTTGACCTCTTGCTCATTCAATTTTCGGGATTCATAGCAGACCACACTTCCTCCTTGCATAAGGACTCCTCTAATCCCTTCCTTACAGGCATCTGTGCACACGAGGAAGTCAGCTTCAGGGTCGACGATCTTCAGCACGGGTGCGTGGGTCAGTATATGTTTCAGGGTTTGAAATCTTTCTTCACATTTTTGTGTCCACGTGAATTTTGTCCCCTTCTTCTGGAGGGTAGTGATTAGACACCCAATCCTGGAGAATCCTTTTATAAATCTCCTATAGTATCCTGCCAAGCCCATAAAGGATCTGATATCTGAAACATCCTTCGGGGTAGGCCATTCCATGATAGACCTAATCTTATCAGGGTCTACTGCTACCCCTTCTTCAGATAGGATATGGCCCAAGTAATGTATTTGCTTTTGGAAAAAGTCACACTTGCTAAATTTGGCATAGAGCTGATGTTCTCTTATCACTTGAAGCACAAGCCTAAGGTGTTCCTCATGTTCCTCTCTATTCTTGGAGTAAATTAATATGTTGTCAATAAAAACCAACACAAATTTGTCTAGGAATTTGCTGAGCACATTGTTCATCAAGCACATAAAAGTGGTAGGGGCATTGGTTAACCCAAATGGCACTACCACGAACTCATAGTGACCATATCTCGTCCTGAAGGAAGTTTTGTGGATGTCTCCAGCCTTGATTTGGACTTGATGATATCCCGATCTCAAGTCAATCTTTGAGAAGATAGAGGCACCTCCCAATTGATCGAATAAGTCATTGATTCTGGGTAAGGGGTACTTATTCTTTATAGTTACCTTATTGAGTTGTCTATAATCTATGCATAGTCGGAGGGTACCGTCTTTATTTTTCACAAACAGGACTGGTACTCCCCATGGACACATGTTGGGATGGATATAGCCTCTGTCCATCATTTCTTTCAGTTGTAATTTAAGCTCAACTAGCTCAGGTGTGCTCATCCTGTAGGGTGTCCTAGACACTGGCACCGCTCCTGGTGCAAGTTCTATTGAGAAGTCGATGTCCCTTCTCAGAGGTAGACCCAGTACCTCTTTCATAAATACATCTCTGTATTCTCTCAGTGTGGGGTGGTCTTCGAGGCTTGGTTTGTCACCTTCAATTATTTTCAGCACATGTATTGCATATAGTAGACATCCTTTTCTGCAATACTTTCTCATTTGAAGAGATGATATTTGTATCACTGAGATAGGTTTTTGGATCCCTTGAAGGGTTATTCTCCTTCCTTCACTTACACATTCCAAGGTTTTATGGTAACAGTCCAGTTTGGCTTTATGGGTGGATAGACAGTCCATACCAATCAACAGATCATACAATCCCAGGGGTAGTATGTTAAGGGTTGCTTGGGTGGGGATTTCGCCCATAATGAATTGGCAGGCTGGTATGGCCTCCGCTACCCTTCTTTTGGTGCCAGTGGCTAACTGTACCAACCATGGCTTGGCGTTTTTATGTGGCTATAGTTTACATTTATCAATAGCCTTAGGGGCCATATAACTCAAATTTGAACTAGGGTCAATCAGAATAGACACTAGATGGTTGGTGATGATACCTTCAATTCCCACCAATGAAGCTTGGTGGTCAACTTAGTTATTATCCAAGGCTGCATAAATTTGCAGCACACTCCTGGCCACGTCATTGATGGTGGTAGCTTCTTGAACATTGTAAATTCTTTGGTTGTTCTGTTGTCGGTGCGGAAAGTCCCTCAGTAGATATTCTTCTCCACAACCCCAACATTTCAAAGGTTCTCTCTTTGGGTTATCAGTCTTTACTGGGGCAGATCTAGAAAGTTTATTTCCGCTCAAGGAGGGAAAGTTCTGCTGGTGTACACTTCGGGATGGGAAGCTCATCCTTGAGTTCTTTTTATAATTCTTAAATCTTAGGGATTTAAACCCCCTTTTCTGGAATCCTGAACTATTCTTCTGCTTCCAGCCTTCGCGAGGTCTTGTCTGGTGCCCAAGCTGTTCATAACAATATATTGCCTTTTGGATAGTATCTTCTAGGGTCTTTGGTTTGTCAAATTCAATCTTGTTCTGATAGTCCTTAGGTAGTCCACTGATGAATCGTTGCACCTTTTCCTTTTCTGCTTTTATGTAGGCTACATACCTCAGCAACTCGAGGAATCTGCTGACATATTCCTCTATAGTGAGTTGCCCCAGCTTGAGTTCATAGAATTCTTTAGTCTTTTCATCGAAATATTTTTCCGACAGATACTTCTTCCTGAAGTNACTCGGGCCTTCAAGTTTTCTGAGAAGTCATGGACTCTGAAATACTTCTTTAGTCCAAGCAGCCAGGCCTCCGCTTCCTATCCCTTTTTTATTTCACCGTCAAAGGAGGGTGGTTTGGCCTTCTTGAACTCTTCGAGATTATAACTTTTGGAAAGTTTTCACTTCTTTCGATTTCTTTGGGAATGAGAACTAGTTTGGCTGCTAGAAGATCCCTCCGAGTCGCCAACTTCCTTTCCATAGGAATCATCCGACACCTGTCCCTTATCTCTGGGGTGGACCTCTCTCGAGGTGCTCCTCTCAGTGTGGCCACTGACATGACCACGTTTATGTAGCTTAGGTTCATGTTGAAATTGCCTTTGTATGTTGGATAAGCTCTGCAGTAAAACTGCATTAATTTCCATTTGCTTCTCTTGCTCTTTTATCATCCTCTCGTTGTCAGCCTTTTAGCTCTGTAATTTGACCATGAGGCTCCTCACAGTCTCAGCTAGATCTGGAGGGGTCCCTACCGCCCTCCTTTCATCAAAATCTTCGTCTCTATTATGGGAGCCCTCCCCCACTTCATGGTGAGTCACCATTCTATACGTCTGAAATTTCCCACAGTTGATCGTCCTCTTGTGTGCAAAAGAAAAATGCTTGTTGTTAGTCAATATTCATATACATTCATAACCCACGCGATATTCATATTTTTCACATGCATACACACAATAGGGTTTTTTTTTCATTCTTAACTTCAACTTTTGATTAAGGGGGGTTAAGATAGAGGGTTACTCCTGTTAAGAGTTCTTTGAATAGAGTCTTTGCGCAACTCGTTTATGATTCCAAGCAGCTCAAGTGTTGTAACCATGCTCTGATACCAATTTGTAACACACCCACTACGAGAACTAATATTTTTTGGATTTTTCCTTCTTTTCACCGAGGAACAGAATCCCCGAATTCTTATGGGGCCTGATGCAGACCCTACCATCCCTTGTCATTACCCATGTGATTGTTGGCTATGACCATAGGCCTTACCGGAGAGGTGTTTCCGGCTTTTGCGATTCGGGAAATTGCGATGCATGTGTTACCCTGCTCTCTTGTCTCTCGAAGTGCCGAAATCTGAAAGGAACCAAAGTTTGTCACATATAACAATGCCTCAGATTAAAACCTGACATTCCACCTTTCAGAGTTTCATGTATCAAGTTTTCGTGGTAGAAAAGGATGAGGGGTTCATACCCTTCAGTTTTTCAGGTGCCAAAACACCGAAAACCAAATCTACACACGCTAAGCCATATCGGGATTTCACAAATCAGGAATTTGGGACTGGCATGTACCAGGGACTTGCCTCTAGATATCCTGGGTGCCGAAGTACCGAGACATCAAGACTTACCCGCACTATTATTATTTTGGGGTTTCACAAGTCGGGGTTTCACGATACGCAAAGAGAGGAGGTCTCGCGCTTGAGTCTCCAGGAACCGAAACTCTGAAAAGCCGATATATATATATATATATATATATATATATATATATATGTATGTATGTATAACGCTAAGTTCATTTTGGGATTTCGCAAGTCAAGATTTCGCGACTAGCGAATACAAAGAATCTGACCCTTGGGATTCCCAGGTGCTGAAACGCCGAAACATCAAAATCTATTCATATATATATATATATATATATATATATATATATATATATATATATAACGCTAAGTTCATTTTGGGATTTCGCAAGTCAGGATTTCGCGACTGGCGAATACAAGGAATCTGACCCTTGGGATTCCCGGGTGATGAAACGCCGAAACATCAAAATCTATTCACGCTCTATCATTTTTGGGTTTCTCACATCAGGATTTCGCGTCTGGCGAATACAAGGAAACTGACCCTTAGGATTCCTGGGTGCCGAAGCGCCAAAATATCAAAACTCTAGACACGCTATGCCATTTCGGGGTCTCTCAAGTTAGGATTTTGGGATTGACGATTACAAGAGAACTTACCCTTAGGTATCCTAGGTGTCAAAACACCGAAACATCAATACTTATCCACGCTATACTTATTTCAGGGTTTCGCAAGTCAAGATTTCGCATCTGGCGAATACAAGGAAACTTACCCTTGGGTTTCTCGGTTGCCGAAACACCGAAACACCAAGGCTTATCCATGCTAGACATTTTCAGGGTTTCATACTTCAGGATTTCGCGATATGCGCAGACAAGGGGTCTCGCATCTAGGATATTCGGGAGCCGAAACTCTGAAGCTCATATATATATATGCTAAGCTCGTTTCAGGGTTTCGCAAGTCGGGATTTCACGATGTGTGATGACAAGAGGTCTCGCATCTGAGTTTCTCAGGAGCCGAAACTCCGAAACACCGATATATGTACATATATATCTATCTATGAGGCTAAGTTCATTTCGGGGTCTCGCAAGTCAGGATTTCGCATCTAACGACTACAATGAAACTGACCCTTGGTTATCCCGAGTGTCGAAACTCTGAAATGCCGAGAGGTGTCCCTGCTAGGCTACTTTCAGTGACAGAGAAGAAACAAACTCACGGGTTTACTAAAATGGTAGTCCTTGCAAGGGACTCACTCATCTCTGTAGGGTGTGGGAACTTTCTTGTAAGGAGGTGCCTTCAGGGAAATCCAACCAAGGCATCGCGTGAGTTAAGTGCAGGGGACAATTCTCTCGAGGACGGACTCAAAATCTGAACTTGTTCAGTATATATATATATATATAAACCGAATATGGTCATACAAGTATAAGCATGCATCCACCAT
>JASDQU010681558.1:0-14298 GCA_032191745.1 Picea mariana | reverse complement strand
ACCAAATCATAGTAGATCTCTTGATGTGACATTTTCATGGAACACTAAGATATGTGTTAATGTTGAATATATGTGTTGAGTTGTCATCATGGCCATGCAAGGATCTAGTCATTGGTGTAGGAATGAAACCTATTGTATGCACATGAACTTGGGAACATGCATAAAAAGTATTATACCACTAGCATTGAGTGAGAACAATTATGTCGACTGCATTAATCCATGGACCATAGATTACCCTCCATTTGGAAATGGTCCTAATTGCATTTGAGGTTCTAAGAGAGTATACTATATTTCCATTATAAAAGAGAGTTCAATGCTAAGTAACAATTTAAGAGTAGTAGGAAACCTTCTACAAAGAACACAAAAGAAGTAAAAATATGTATTTATATAAGTCATGATATGACTAATGCCCTAAGTCTGAGATCTAAGGTGGGTGCATTGTTTACTTAAAGAAAAAGGCACCATCAACCTTTTATAGAAACAATTTTTCACATTGAGTGTAGTTTTCAAGATGTCATGAGGATTAACTAGTACCTAAGGGTAGCCAAACTTCATGTCAATATTGGTGAAGTACAATGTGCCTTTTAGTTATTCACTGTCTTCCATGTGTCAAATGAGAGTGTATTTATTCATTGTGATTTTGTCTAGTGTGTAGTTGTCTATTCATTGGTGGCATGTTCCATATTTCTTTGGTCCACTAGTTTTCACCCCTTGCAACAAGAACTTCTAATTGTAACCATACTTCATTAATAAAAAAACAATCCTCCTATGATTCAAATCTACAAACCTTTTTGTATGTGTTTTCAAGTAGGAGAAATCAAATAATATTGAAATTAATTAATAACAAATAAATTTATCCTAAATGATGTGATGTTTGAATGAGTTGTCCCAATGGCGATAAGTAATTTTAGTCAACACACTCAAGGTTTTTTTGGTTCATTATAATGCATTGGGTATGGACTACCCTTTACAATACATATGGAGAATTGCTAACTCATTAGGACTATTGATCTCTGGATTTCCCACTATGATATCCCCAATAGAGCTTAGGTTGGGATATTAATGGTTTGTTGTTTAATTTAGGTGTTTTTGATTGTGTGTTTTTGTCAAACACTTTTCTTGACATATATTTTTATGTTATAACTTGGTGACAACTTTTCACAAGCAATTTGCATGCATTCTAATCATAGATATTTCGTCAAACATATAACATACATTCAATTACCCATGAGATGGGAAAGACATCATGAAATTTTATTATGGATGGATCTGGAATACAATAATTATAAGTATATAAGGGTTGCTAGATCAACTACACTATATAAGGAAAACACCATAAAACTTAAAACAAAACCAAGAAATGATGCCACTGTCTCCTCCAGAACTGCTCCAAACCCCATGAGTCAGCTAATGAGGTCCTCATCCCACCTCAAACTCCCAAAACACCGTCCAAGAGCTCATGGCTCTCCTCAAACCCTTCTTGACCTACCAAAATACCTCTGTGACCTCTCTTGTTCCTTTCTTCTTGCAAAAAGAGGGCTTGGGTCCTACCAATACCCCCATATATTTGTATAGTCTCATGCTTCTGCAAAGAGGGAGGGATCGGGCCCTCCAAAATGGCTTGAAGCGACCCTGTCAATGGGATAAAAAACCCCCACCAGTCCTCACATTCTCTCCATGTGCCCATGACCCTGCAACAAAGGTAAATTGGCCCTCAAGAGAGCCACACAAACATCCTCTAGCCATGGTCCTGCAAATAAACCAAATCAGCCTCCTCCAAGGCCCCACAAACTCTCCAAGAAATCGATACTCTCTAGACTGAAGACAAGCTCCAATGAGACAAAGCTCCAATGGAAATCCTGAATGGATCTCCCTCTTGTCTAGCTAGGGTGGATGTTGCACCACTAAAACCAAACCAACAGTGGAAGGGTTTTTCCAAAACCCCAATGAAAATCTTGGCTCCAAGAGTACTCCAGAAACCCCAATGAAAACCTTGGCTCCAAGAGCACTCCAGATAAGAGATCAAATCATAATGCCAAAGTGAAGTGCTACCCCTCGTTTTATTCTTCTTCCATGCCTTCTAGAAATTTCCACCTTTTTGACCAAATCAAACATGACTCTTATTTCCCCTTTAATATTTACTTAAACATTAAATGTCACTTTTAATGTTTAAATAATTAATAATTTATTTTACTTAATGTCACTTAGTGACATTAAATAAATCCCCTTGACTCCCTTTCCTTAACTGATTATAGCCTATGGGAGTCATTGTTGGGATAGGGACAGNTTTATAGAAACAATTTTTCACCTTGAGTGTAGTTTTCAAGATGTCATGAGGATTAACTAGTACCTAAGGGTAGCCAAACCTCATGTCAATATTGGTGAAGTACAATGTGCCTTTTAGTGATTCACAGTCTTCCATGTGTCAAATGAGAGTGTATTTATTCATTGTGATTTTGTGTAGTGTGTAGTTGTCTATTCATTGGTGGCATGTTCCATATTTCTTTGGTCCACTAGTTTTAACCCCTTGCAACAAGAACTTCTAATTGTAACCATACTTCATTAATAAAAAACAATCCTCCTATGATTCAAATCCACAAACCTTTTTATATGTGTTTTCAAGTAGGAGAAATCAAATAATCTTGAAATTAATTAATAACAAATAAATTTATACTAAATGATGTGATGTTTGAATGAGTTGTCCCAATGGCTATAAGTAATTTTAATCAACACACTCAAGGTTTTTTTGGTTCATTATAATGGATTGGGTATGGACTACCCTTTACAATACATATGGAGAATCGCTAACTCATTAGGACTATTGATCTCTGGATTTTCCACTATGATATCCCCAATAGAGCTTAGGTTGGGATATTAATGGTTTGTTGTTTAATTTAGGTGCTTTTGATTGTGTGTTTTTGTCAAACACTTTTCCTGACATGTATTTTTATGTTATAACTTGGTGACAACTTTTCACAAGCAATTTGCATGCATTCTAATCATAGATATTTCGTCAAACATATAACATACATTCAATTACCCATGAGATGGGAAAGACATCATGCAATTTTATTATGGATGGATATGGAATACAATAATCATAAGTATATAAGGGTTGCTAGAGCAACCACACTATATAAGGAAAACACCATAAAACTTAAAACAAAACTAGGAAATGATGCCACTGTCTCCTCCAGAATTGCTCCAAACCCCACGAGTCAACTAATGAGGTCCTCATCCCACCTCAAATTCCCAAAACACCATCCAAGAGCTCGTGGCTCTCTTCAAACCCTTCTCAACCTATCAAAATACCTCTGTGACCTCTCTTGTTCCTTTCTTCCTACAAAAAGAGGACTCGAGTCCTACCAATACCCCCATATATTTGTACAATCTCATGCTCCTACAAAGAGGGAGGGATCGAACCCTCCAAAATGGCTTGAAGCGACCCTCTCAATGGGCTAAAAAACCCCCACCAGTCCTCACATTCTCTCCATGTTCCCACGACCCTGCAACAAAGGTAAATTGGCCCTCAAGAGAGCCACACGAACATCCTCTAGCCATGGTCCTGCAAATAAACCAAATCGGCCTCCTCCAAGGCCCCACAAACCCTCCAAGAAATCTATACTCTCTAGACTGAAGACAACCTTCAATGAGACGAAGCTCCAATGGAAATCCTAAATGGATCTCCCTCTTGTCTAGCTAGGGTGGATGTTGCACCACTAAAACCAAACCAACAGTGGAAGGGTTTTTCCAAAACCCCATTGAAAACCTTGTCTCCAAGAGTACTCTAGAAACCCCAATGAAAACCTTGTCTCCAAGAGCACTCCAGATAAAAGATCAAATCATAATGCCAAAGTGAAGTGCTACCCCTCCTTTTATTCTTCTTCCATGCCTTCTAGAAATTTCCCCCTTTTTGACCAAATCAAACATGACTCTTATTTCCCCTTTAATATTTACTTAAACATTAAAAGTCACTTTTAATGTTTAAGTAATTAATAATTTTATTTTACTTAATGTCACTTAGTGACATTAAATAAATCCACTTGACTCCCTTTCCTTAACTGATTATAGCCTATGGGAGTCATTGTTGGGATAGGGGCAAACCCAGGGTTCAACGTTACAAAAGCGCACCAACAAAGCCCTAACTATCGGCCCTTTCGACAACACCTACGAAGCAAATGAAGTCTCACTCGAGGTAGAGGTAGGGGTGGTTGCAAGACTGAAGTGTCTACAACCTTAGATGGGACATTGATCTGTGATTATTATACTCAATACAACTCTTAGCACTGTCAATTCCTTAATATGTAATCACTATTCACTTTGTTGATACAATAGAGCTTCATAACATTCACGCTAATCTACATTATTCAAGAACTTATCATATACAAATGGATCAGAATGAGCATATCAAGCACTAAGCATGGCTATCTAGATCAGATCTAACATTCTCACATAAGCACAAAGCATAAATAGATCTATCTAAACATATCCGAGCACCTAGCATATCACATATGAACACTTCAAGACAAAGCACAAAGCACATAACACAGTGTTTACATGGTTCACCCCTACCCTGGGGCTACATCCACCAACTCTTCTTCTTTATTGTCTTTAGTCAATCGATTATAAGCACAAAGCCATCAAAACCCTTACTCTACACAGGACAGAAGATCTGCGCAGCTCGCTAGATCCTTCTTCCTTGCATTACAACACTAAGCTCTCCACAATCTGCTACAAGGATCTGCACTTAGTTCTGCAAGTCTCTTATAGTCATTCACAAAGAACTTACAGATTCTACTCACACTTAACATACATTCACATCACATAGATGCACTATTATCCTCTTCTTACATTGCCTATGCTTCTATTTATAAATAAAAAATAGGCCTAAACATGGGTAAACCCATGCGTCGATATCCCATTCCCATTACATATTCCCAAAAACCCAAAAAGGGGCCCAAAAGGGGGTTGATATCCTGTGATATACACTTCGTCTTGCGCTCCTCCTTTGATAGGCTGTCGAAGTCTCAAAATAGGTCAACATGACCAAGAAACTACCAAAACTTGGTCAAGGGCCAACAAGCCCCCAACACTCACCTGTGACTCATCCCGAGTCACTCTGGTCTAATCAATTCGGCTTCAAATGCCTCGATATTTGCCCGAGTTGCTGCGACTTGCTTCTTTGTTGTGGCCTCTTGTTCAGTGAACTCCTAGACTACTGCATCATTCAATGGCCCTTCTAGGTATTGTTCTGTTGTGGTGACAACCTGTTCTAGCTCTACTCCTTGGTTATGCACCTTTGTAAACAATTGACATGCCTTATATTGCACAATTTGAAGCCATTGAGTGACTTCCATCACGTTGCTTTGAAGCATATGGATCTTCTGTAGAGCTGTGCATTGTTCTTGAGACCTCTTCATTCGTTCTACAACCGACAGGGCCTTCAGTTGTGCATGTAGTGTATTTGCATGTTGATTCGCTTCCTGGAGCTGCGACTCCAGTGTCTGTAACTCTGAGTTCTCAGTGAGGTTTTTGTATGTCTGAGCACTTCGGTTACTCAGCTGCTTGCACTCCAAGGCAAGAGATTTTAATCTATCATCTGCGCTGCGGGTAGTTGCTTCTCACTGGTCCCTTACTTCTTGAGGGGTCTTGGGCACAGTGCGTAGCTCCAAGTCTTCTATGCGTTGTTGGAGCTGCTGGATTACTTCTTTGAGTTGCGCCACCTACTGTGGAACTCTCTCTTTGACCTTTACTTCGATGACTATCACAAAGCGAAGTGCTCTGTGAACCATTTCCTTAACTTTGAGTTGATTGGCGAGCAATTGTTCCTTGCTTTGTTGTAACTGTACTTTTTCTTCATTCCACTTCACTTGCAGAGCAAGATTTTCCCATTCTGCAGCACTGCATTGCTCCTCAAGGTATTTCTGAACTTGCGCTAAAGCCTGGGTGGCTTGTGCTGTCTCTTCCTGAGATCTTCGAAGGCGAGCTTTGACTGTATCAACAATGTTGTGTAGTTGAGCGAGCTCATCACCTAGTTTTGATGTTCCTGCTGACAGAGGCGCAGTGGAAACTGTGTAGCTGGACTGTACTACTTGCTGCATCCCTTGGAGATCATCCTTAATCCGAATGAACACCTCCTCCTGCTTAGCTTCTTGCTTCTCTGCTATCTCCAACGAAGCATTGTTCAGTGATGCGACGATGAAGTCGAAGTCGTCTGAGGTGAGGGTGGTATCAAATTTGGTCCTGGTTTCTTTTTATTTCTTCCTTGAGGAAGGTTTCAGAGGGGAAACCTTCCTTTTCTTCAAGGGTTCCTCCTCATCTCTAGGTGGTGTAACTTCACCTTTCTTCTGTTCCACTTCTGCACCATCTATCTCTTCCTTTCTCTGCTGAGATGGAAGCGGTCTTCATGGATGCATTGTCTAAATCATGGACCTCTTCAGTTTTCTTTGTCTTGCTAGGTCTGGGTATATCCGTCGTAGTTTTTGGACTGTCAACATCGAATATCTCCACAGGGTCCGCTGGAACAAGGAGGTCCATCAACCATTCCTTGGTAATCTCTTCCAATTCATCCTCCGACAACTTGTAGTACAACTACAGTTGTTGTTTATTCTCATCAGTGTGCACTGTGATATAGATGAAATGGCGGTCTGTGCTAAATTTCATCAAGGGCCTGAACCTATGGAGAGTGTTCAGGGTTATACAAGGCACAAACTGGATGACTACCTTCAATTGGTTGTAATAGGTGTGGAAGACGACATTTGATTGCCACTGCTTGTTCATGTCGTTCGAGTACCATAGTGTATTGAAATTCATGGCCAAAGGTTCAAACGACTCGATGTCTGGGAAGGTCACACCTTACAGCATCTCCCATGTGATAAAAGAAATCAAGATGAGAAGCTAGCTGAAGTGGAACTCATATCCTTGATCTTGTGCTTCCCTGCAGTCCAATTCTAGATGGTTTATGAGGTACTTCTACCAATTCATTTGTAGGCCCTCTGCGCACTTCCCTACAAGGTCGACTACAAATCCAATCACTTGGGTGGGTCAGTTCTTGCAAACTAACTATTATCACTGAAATTTCATCTGCAAATGGTTACAGGAATCCAACATCTTCAAACAGCTATTAGTTCACCCATCGACCAAAAATGACCAAAAAAGAATTTCCAAAAGGTCCAAAATTATACAACCAGTTATAAAATCAGCATGCGCTAAGGATATATAGGAAGCATGCGCACGTGCGCCAGTCGAAAATGCCAGAAAAGCGCACATGCACCCGATGGGCGACTACGGACGCAAAAAGCCACACACAACTCAGAATGGTGCATTTATGATATTGGTCGGCCTCCCACCCACTTCTGGTTCAGCTTCCAAGTCGATTTGACACCCAAATCTTGGCTGAATCCGGCTAGGTAGCTGGTAAAAGACCTAAAGGTGCCCTAAATAGCCCCTTTTTCACACTAAAAGCTGGTTGAATAATACCTCAAAGTTATGTTATAAAAAGAGGCCATGGGTGCACTACATATTCAAGGAATTCATTTGTATTTTTATGCTACTGATATTCTCTTGGAGGATCCTATTTCCTCATCAAGAGTATGCTAGCACCATTGCACTTAGCCATTCATATCACCTCTAGAATGAATGTGCTTTGGATTCTCTTCACCATTTCATCGTAGTTCCTCATTTGTAAGAAGAGATCAATATTTGGGGGTCCAAGAGCCCTCCCTTGGAGGAAGAGGGTACCCAAAGTCTCCCTTTCTCTTTAGTGTTTTCTTTCCACTAATACAATCCTTTCCATTGGTGGCATGAGTCTTGTTTGTTCCTTGTTCTTATGTTCTTATGCACCATAGTTTAATTGTTTTTATCATTCTTAGTTTAATTATTTGTTTATCTTTTATGCTTTATCTTTCTAACCCTTTCCTTTACTGTTGTCTTGCCTAGCTACCCAAATGGGCTTGTAAGCATCCCTATTTTTCCCATTTAGGGGAAAAAAGAGGTGCAAGAGATTGTCAACTCCACTAGGGAACAAGCGAAGTCCACATGCAACAAGGTGACACCTAAATTATTAAAAAAAAAAACTGGCACACTTTCACTTGTTCACACACAAAGTCCACCAATCACTCACATAGTCTTATCTAGAAATCGTGGAGGTTGAAGTAAGTTTCCTCCATTTGGGATTCCGAAATGCCCCGCCCTTTTCTTGACAAGACTATCCATTCCCACTTAATTTCAATGAGATTGGTTCACACCCCCAATCTCTCAAACAATCACACCTAAAATCTTTCTAAAAACTCACTAAGTTTTTCCTCCATAGGAGGTACCAAAATAATTTTTTTAGTCTAGGTAGGATCTCGGGGATAGGCATCCAAATAAATCCCCATTATCTGGTTCCCACATCGTTAAAACAATAGAAGTTGACAAATAGGGAACTTTTGAATCCTCCAAGTCAAGTGTTCCTACACCATAAGGTAGGGAGATACTCGTGAAGGGTTGAAGGCTGAGGTTCGGTTGTTCTATGCATCCCCCCTTGAGGCACCCACCTCTTGGACGTGATCCAGCCCATGACCCATTTCTGAGGTCAAAAATCTAAATGCCGCACTTTTACTGAGATACCTAGTGACCAACATTTAGGACATATACCCTGGTGGCAATTGTGGGCTACAATTGCACCTTGATCAGATTTGTGTGGCTATTGGGAAATATCACTAGCTCTTTCGAGATATGGCCCCTCTACCCCTCATTATAACTAATTGCTTCATCATTCACTAGTTTCTCTTCCGATGGATTCAGAACCCACTGTCGAGTGTTATTGGAAGGTTGAGTGCTCTTTGAGAGGAAGGACGTTATGTCTTTTAGGACACGAGCATTTGTTTTCTTTTTTCTCCCACATAGACAAAATCCACCTATCCACATATATGCTTCTTTATCAAATTGCTTTATGTATGATGCCCTTCTGATTACATCTGATTGGGAAATATATTGTGAAGGTTCAAAAAATTACGACAAAGGCTCTTGTTTATTTATTTCTCTCACCACCATTTGCACACTTCCACTCAGCTAGTCGGACATCATAGGGGACCCACAGAACCCCCGTCATTCCAGACACTTGCTAAATCTCTCTCTTATTCTAGGGGGAGTTCCTAGTATTGCCAACTCATCAGCTCCACCGTCTCACACCCCTGTGAGTGCCACTGTCTTGGGATCAGCTTTGCTTGGTTCCATCTTACTTGGGTCCACTTCCCAAGGTTAACCATCCACTCGCTCTCCTTTACACGTAAGCAGGGGGCCAACTTCTTCTCAAGGGGGAATTACAAACCCACCTAGTCCCCTCCAAGGGTCAGGTACCCAGAACCCTCACACTATGGCCGGAATTAATCCTCCTCCACCACCTCATATGCCATATTTGGCTTCCCTCAACATACTAGATCTGACTAAACTCACCAATGATCCTATATTGCACAACCCCACATGGCCTGCAATGCCTACCAAACTCCCTTCAAACATCCACAAGTTTGAAGGAAAAGCAGGAGACGATCCCGCCAACCATATCATGACCTTTCACCTATGGTGTTCGTCAAACAACATCATGGATGATTCTATCCGATTAAGGTTATTTCAACGCACACTCACTGGCCCATCAACCAAGTGGTATGTAGAAGAAAAATCTGGGTCCCACGCAACCTTTGAATCCTTGGCCAAAGCATTTTTGACCTTCTTTCAACTATCCATTCGTCATGACAATGGACTTGAACTATTCTCAGACTTCAAACAAACCTCCTCCACACACATTACTGACCACATTCACGAGTGGCGTCAGTGACGTAGTCTCTGCAAAGCTGACGCTACCCCCCAACAATGTCTCAATTGGTTCCTCAAATCACTTATTTCCCTCCTTGCCAAAGATGTGGTCACCTCCTTCCCCCAGTCTAAAGAAGAAGCCATTAGCAAGACCCAATAGTTCAAACTCATTTACACCCAGTCCAAATACCTATACACGGTACTCCCGGATGCTCCAAGACCTATGCCATTTGGCCAAGAAAAACCTGGGATGTCTCACTCAGCAGACGGATTGATTGGCAACACCACACACGACAACCCACAGCCTCAACAAACACCCATGTATAGCATACCCCAATATCCGTCGGAATATGGAGGAATCCCTTATTATCCTCCTCCCCCTTATCAACAACCATACCTTGTTGCCCTGCCTTCACCGATAAGTGGACCCCCTCCGACACTCATAATACACCCACCTTTCCAACCAAGTTCTGGTACTCCCTCTACCTCAACCTATACCCTAAGCACTAGTGAAAGCGCCATGCCTTCCTATGTACCTTATTGATCATTGCCACAACATAATCTGTACTTTCATTTCCTGGCCCTCCACAGCCTATGGCTCCACCATAAGGACATCCACACGCCGGGGTTAATTTTGTTCAATCCTCTCCCATTCAGCAATATCAAAATTTTGAACAACTGAATACTTCCAACCTGACCCATCAGCCAAATAATGCCAAAAAGAAAGGAAAAAACCAGAACAATAATAATCCAGGGCAAGGAGGAAACCATCCCCAACAAAACTAACTGACTGGGGGAAACCAGAATCCAGGGAACCAGAACCCTCAAGGGAGAAATAATAACAAACGCCAAGGGAAAAATAACAAAAACCTTCGAACCAACTTCCCTTGTGCTCTTTGTGGTGAGTTTGGTCACTATAATCACCACTGCCCCCAAATTGCTGACTTTAAACGGATGAAAGACTATGTAAATGGACCACATCCCTCAACACTACCTGCCCCTCCACAGGCCCCACAACAATATGTGCAGCAACCACCCCCAGTCGTGCTACAAAACCCCATTCGACACCAAGGGGTGATAAATACCCAACAAGACATGCAACCTACCCCACCACAGTTGGGACAATATCCCAATACAGGTAATCCTGCTGATCACACTATCCTCCTCACTAGTGAGGAATAAGTTCTTCTACAAATGCGCAGTCGTCAATATAGCACACCCCTTGAGTCTACGCCCACCACCTCAGAAGAAACCCCAGTCACAACTGGACCCCCTTTAATGATTCCTCACCCTAATACTGAAATTCCCCTTCATATTCCTCGCATCCCATTGCACAGGAATGCCCACAACCCTTAGGCTAGGGAGGCTCATAATTACAGTATGGTCGATGACTTGGCACAATATCTGGCTGCCATGTCAGTATTAGAAGTCATTCAAACTTTTCCCACTCAATGGAAGTCCTTACTTTCTGCCTTGGGGGCAGTCGACCCTGCTGATACCTGACTCATCACATTTGATCTCGATAGCGGAGAAAATCGCCTCCCCGCTCTTATCTCTTTTCAAATCCCTATGAAAATTTGGAACATTACAGTTCATCGGTGCATCATTGATGAAGGTGCATCCATATGTATCATGTCCAAATCTATATGGCAGAAACTTGGTTCCCTCGAACTCATACCATCTGCCATTACCTTAAGAGCATATGACGGACGACCATCTTCTCCTGAAGGGCTCTTCCAAAATGTCCCTGTTGAACTCGAGGGAAAAACCATTCTTATTGACATTGAGTTTATTGATGCCCCACTCGATTACAATATCTTGTTCGGTCGTAGTTACATGTATGCTATGAAGGCAATTGCTTCTTCTGTATTTCTAACCATGATGTTCCCCCATAATGGGAAGATCATTACCATCGATCAGGTTTCTCATTCTGAGCCTAACCCTTCTGCCAACATCAATAATATCCTCCCCTTTGTCCACACTAATCTCGATACATACCCACTCATCGAGATGGGCCCCAAAATTTTCAAAGACCCATCCTTGCTTGGGATGTACCATGGTGCACCACTGCTCATCCAACGAAACTGAAATTCGAGATACCACCCCTCCCAATGAGGCCTCTTTTATATCTGACATCCCACTAGTCGCAGAACTTCTTCCTCAGGAATTACCTGAAAACCCTCCACCTTCACTTATTCCTGATTCCACCTTACCTCAAGACAACATCCCAGTTTGGGAGACACTCCCCCAAGCTCTTACTCAAATCCCCTTATTTTACCCCCCATCAGGCATACAAGATTTCCAAGTATCTGCCACACTTACCCTCCCCAATATGGTGCTAGAAATCCCAGTGTGGTATCTACATCCACCAGCCATGGTCCCTCGACCATCCCTCCCTCCTCAAACCGAAGGAATTTCGATGCAGATTCCAGTACCTACTCCTGCCGCACCACCAACACCCTCACTCACTAGCACCACTACTATAGTTGGGGTAGATGAAAAAAGAAATATTCCACTGCTCCCCTACCCCCACACGTCCAACCTCCTTGCGCACTATGCGAGAAAGACGGACACCCCACCAACAAATGCCCATCTCTACCAGAGCTACGCAATCTAATTCAACTCAATCAAGCACCATCACTGCTCGTCACTTCATCAAGTACTGTCGCCATCACCCCTAACACAAGTAGCAAAGGATTGTGAACCAAATTCGCTTGCGCCATCTGTTTAGGATATGGCCATTATACATGTTATCACTCCAGGAAACTCTCCTAGGCTGTAAGTCGGAGATGCCTGGTAACTAACTCTTTTTGGAAATATTTTCTTAATATTTGATATGATTTGTGGATCAAGATGAATATCTAGGGGCTGGACTGTGTTTTCAAGACTGTCTAGAAATACAAAATCTCACAAGGCCTTCTAGCTATGCAGTCAGACAAAGTTTGATTAAATGGGGGAAGAAAGCAGCTATTACACCAGATTACACTTCATACCAACAAGCAAAATGGGTTTAATAACCAAAGAAATAGCTTATGATCATCAACTAAAACAATTTACCAGTGAGATGACAGTCACTGCAAATTGAATGAGCACCAGCAAATAACTTTCACTCATAAACTATAAGAAAATAAGGGAGGAAAATCTGACCACCCAATTGAAAGAAGCTTGAAAATTTTTCATATAATAAGAATAAGTCTGTTGGTTACAGAGATAGCATCATAGTACCCAAAATCGAACCCCTTAGTGCTCCAAATGTCTTTGGCTTTATAGCATTTTACAATAAGTTTCAGATCCTAAAACAATGGATCTGATATTCTAAAAATAGAAAGTCAAAACTAATTCACAAAAGATAAGGAGAGCTCCTCAAGATGAGGTCAACCTCTATCTTTTGGTCTTCAAACATTGGTTGAAAGTTGATGAAGTGTAGCCTAGCTTCCAAGGCTCTTTGATCTGTTCCTTTGAAAGTGGAATTCGAATTTGATGATGTGTGCCAAAAATCCCTATCATTTTGCCCTTGAAAATCACTAAATCTAGTCAAAAAAATGCCCTTTTGACTTTCATCTCCAAGAAAGGCCTTCATATTTTGATTTGATAATTTATAACCGGCTTAGTGAAGAAGAATTCAAACCATTCAAACCCAAAAATTCCTGATCTGGGCGAAAATTTGGCTATTTTGGTCATGAAAGCTTTCAACAACTAACTTACCCGAAAATCTGCTCTTGCGCTGTGGAAAGTCGCCACTTTCCACAGCTAACTAGCCATAATTCTGCCTTCTGCGCTAGTGAAAGTGCAGATTTTTTCAAAATCAATTTTCTCGGTCATGGAGAGTCCGTTTTGCATGTTTAAATAGTCGATCGACATCTACAAATCCTGAAATTTCCAATGGTGCTTTTAGATCTGCATTTGGAGCTCAGGAAGCTAGTCAAATGCTCCCTACAAGATTAGGCATCTTTCCTTCAAAAATGCCGGTGCGTTTTTTTAGTGCTAACATCTGGCTCCAACTGGGATGGATACCTCCCTGTGAGGTCTCCAAGAACCTAGAATACCTTGTGCCTTTAGTATTGGGCCATTGAGTCATTCATCCCTTTCGGTGGTTAATGAGCACACACACAGGCTCGCCTAAACCACCGAAAACAGAAACTTACCCAAAAATCGAAACTGGATGAATCTCGATTACCTGCAAGAGTACAAAGACCTCAGCACTTGCTAGATGAAGCTCCTCTCTCTCTTACTGGACTTAGATGTGACTGTCCTCCTGCCACTGGTTCCGAAAAGGATATTGGAATGTCCTTCTTCCAAATCAAGTCTTTGTGAATGGGCAATAGATAAGATCTGGATGCTATATTTGATGGCACTGTGGATTTGAATCAACACTCTCCAGTTCTTGGCAGACCTGTAAACTCTGCTATAGATGCTTCATTAATGATGAATTCTTCTCTCCTCATTTTGGCAGACCTTCCATCATGACTACTGATGGGTTCCTCAAATCCAGGGATTATGCAT
>JASDQU010681557.1:9510-23347 GCA_032191745.1 Picea mariana | reverse complement strand
CTCTAACTTCATAGCATGGAAGACAAGGATTGACCTCATCCTTGCTAAGAATAAAGTGTTGGATATTGTGAAAGGAAAGATCGTGAAGCCAGAGTTTAAAGAAGGAGAAGAGAAGGAACCGCAGAACGTTGCAGTTATGGAGAAGTTCAAAGATGATTGACATCAATTCCATGAGTATCATAGTGGATTCTATAAAAGACCACTTGATACCCTACATCTCCCATCTTGACTCATTGAAGAAGATGTACGATGCCCTAACAAATCTCTTCTCAGTCAAAAACATTGGACAAGTTATGAGTCTAAAGAATGAGCTCCGTGACATGAAGATGAATGATGACGACAGCGTAACATCATACTTTGTAAAGATCTCCCAGTTAAGAGATCAACTACAAGCTATTGAAGAGATCACTTTAGAAAATGAATTGGTGAACATATTACTCAATGGTCTTCCCAAGACATGGGATGCATTTGCCGCAAGCATGAACACAAGGAGGAGTACCCGACATTTGAAGAACTTTGGACTTGCTATGCTCAATAAGAATCAAGGATCAATGCAAAAGAGAAACCTCAAAAGAAGTACGATGATCAAGCCTTCACGGCAAGATTCAAGATCTTCAAGGACAAAAGAAAGTTCAATTCAAGAAGGAAGCCAAAACAAAGAAAAGACATTTCAGAAATACAGTTCTTCAACTGTTAAAAGTACGGTCACTACAAGAATCAATGTTCTGAGTTAAAGAAAAGGAAGGAGAAACACGAAGCATCGATTTCTGAAGAAAAGGAACCTGCAAGGAAGACTAAGTAGGATGGAAGAGACTTCTTCTACTAAAAGGTAACAACACTCTTCTTATTTTCTTGTACATATCTTGCTTGCATTGTCTCTATACATATCATGTATATCTATCTCTTGGAAGATAATGTGTTCCAAGAAGAACTATACCTATGAAAGAACAATGAGACAAGGATGAATATCATTAGATAATACATATGAAAGGATGAAATACAAATCATGTGGAAGACATTACAAGATAAGACCGAAATCAGAATCAATCTTGAAGAGACTTGGAAAAAGCAAAGACAGAAAGAAGTCAACAATTGAAAGGAAACTGGAAAAAGACTCATGACATCCTATAGAAGACAACAAGACGAAAGCATGGACTTTGTTAGACAAGAGAGCCAATTATATATTGTAGAAGACAATAAGGTTGCAGATGGAAGTGTGGACTCTATTATATATTGTAGAAGACAATAAGGATGGAGACGGAAGCATGGACTCAGTCAGACGAAGGGAGAAGATTATATGCACTTATACATGAAGCAAGGATCATGAGGGAGCTAATACTATGATCCATTGAAGATGATGAAATGTATATATCCATGGTAGCAGTCATGAAAGACAACATGTGTTCAGTTCAGCCATAAAAGAAGACCTCCTCAAAAGCCTTAAAGTATTCCTGATTGTCCATCCAGATCCGTGATCCTATGATGAAGGTAAGAAGTGGAATCTCTAGGGCATGGAACCTACAAGAAACTCCATGGACCCAAAAGTAAAAGAAAAACATGAAGAAGAACATAAAGATTCCAAGAAAGAAAGAAAAGCCAGAACAACCAGTCATTACATCAATAATCACAAGCCTGATATGGAAGTAATCAAGCAGAAGAACTGGAAGTTGTGATGAAGAACAGTGTATGGAAAACTTATGAATGAAAGCATTGCAAGATCTAGAACCAGAGGTTCTCCCAGATGGAGGGAGAATACTATAATGATTGATTGTTCTAGTACACCAGACTTATCTCTATATAAGTCATTATATCATCTGCAACATCCATGAGTTGGAATTCTACATCAGATGAATGCAAAGAATGTTCTCCAGAGAAATTGAATGAAGAAAGTATGAAGAGTAGGCTCAAGACTTTGAGACATACTAGAAAGAGACTCCTGTATGCAGATAAGAAGAAGACAACTTGGTGGAGAACCTTCAGTGCACAGCAGAAGCGTGGTGAAGATTTCCTATAACATCAAGATGACTACTCAAAAGATCAGATCTCATGATGATAGAAGAAGTACCACATGAATATGTTCCAGTTCTCCAACTATGATATACTCTACTGTTCAGATCTACATGAAGCCTTCACAGTGTTCCAAACTACAGTACAAGAATTACATTATCGATGATAAAGTCCAGAAGGGAGAAAATGATTTCTCCAATACATATCTCCACAGATGAGCAGATAAGCATACATTTTGGTAAAGCCTATATTCGAGACGAAAGAACGTGCATACTCAAGCTAGAGCTCGTGGAAATAACTCTCTTAGCTAGAAGGGAAGACTCTCCAAACTAGAAGAAGGTACGCAAACATTTATTTTTGTGATTGAAATGAACTCTCCAGTTAGGAGGGAGCATTGAAAATATCATTTATCTTTGTAATTGAAAAATAGTCCAAATTGGACAGATGCTTTCCTGTTCGGAAAGTGGATTGAGATTTCTGACGGACAATGACTTCCCATTGTAGTTAACATGGGAGGAAGAATGATTGTTGATGTATCATAGACAACGACTTCCCATTATGGGGAGTGGTCTAGGACAGTCATTCTTCTTGGCAGTCACTCTGAGTAGTGGTCAAGTAGAATGGTCTGCCTCGCTG
The DNA here is from genome assembly GCA_032191745.1 of Picea mariana. NCBI lineage: Eukaryota > Viridiplantae > Streptophyta > Pinopsida > Pinales > Pinaceae > Picea > Picea mariana. Next base: position 20,704 of record JASDQU010681557.1, on the reverse strand, counting down.
GGCAGTCATTCTTTTGAAGTTCACAGTTGTGAGAAGTTTCGAAGAATCGTTTGTTTTGGAGGTTGATGCAGGACAGACATTCCTCGAGGGCAGAATCATTCTCTCTAGGTTACACTTTGTTTAGTGTCGGAGGAATGGCCCAGAGTGGGGAATGGTCCGGACAGTTATTCCTCGAGGGCAGACTCACTCTCTCCAGGTTACACTTTGTTTAGTGTCGGAGGAATGGCCCAGGGTGGGGAGTAGTCCAGGCTCATCAATCAGGGAAAATTATTCCTCGAGGGAAGACTCATTCTCTCCAGGTTACACTTTGTTTAATGTCGGAAGAATGGCCCAGGGTGGGGAATAGTTCAAGACAGTCATTCCTTAGGGCAAACTCATTCCCTCCAGGTTACACTTTGTTTAGTGTCGGAGGAATGGCCTAGGGTAAGGAATGGTCCAAACATTTCTCGAGGGCAGACTCATTCTCTCCAGGTTACACTTTGTTTAGTGTTGGAAGAATGGCCCAGGGTGGGAAATGGTCCAGGTTCAAAAATCATAAATAATCCTTCCTTCTTGGTTGAGAAGAATGGGGCAGATAGCCCATTGTTGATATTCTATATTGAGGGCAGACATTATTTCAAACCTCATAGATGTGAGTGAAAGATTGGCCCAGATGATTATTATTGATGTTCTATACTGAGGGCAGACACTCTTTCAGATCTCACAGACGTGAGTGAAAGATTGGCCCAATTGATTCAGTTTTTTATCATAACATTGTTTCTATGCAGATGAAGACTACTGTGGTGGCAGACATTCTTTCAGATCTCACAGACGTGAGTGAAAGATTGGCCCAGATGATACAGTTTCTATCATAACATTGTTTCTATGCAGGATGCTCTCAGATGTTTGTTATGAAGACTATATGACAGTAAATGAAGACTATTGTGGTGAATATGTTCCACCGTTCGCAACCATACATTGTTGATCAAGTACTTATGTATTACTTGATGTGGTAGTGAACCACTGGATTGTAGTTATGTACTACTATGAATAGACACAGGTGTGTTCTATCCTCGTTCTAATTGCCTTGAAGACTATCAAAAGTTTATTGGAGATAATGATCAATCAGATGAATGATGAACATATATTTTCCAGACGGAAAACAGTTCAGAACTTTTACTCCTCTTGTATTACTCTATGGTGAGAGTGACTTATCCAACATCATATCTAACTACTCAAATGAAGTATGGTTTCGAGAGATGATGCAGCTGATGATGATGGTGATGCTCATGATCTAGTCATGAAATAGTCTAGATGACTATATTGATGCTACTGGGTAAATGGTATATTTTGTGCTCAAGTCCATTACCTGTAAATACCTCTCTAGCTAGGAGGGAATGTTAATATTATGGTAGCTGCAGGAGGTATTTATCCCCACGTGTGAACCTGACGAGAATAGAAGACTCCGGGAAGCAAGAGAAACCCTAATGAGTTGACTAATAACCCTAGAAGCCTTGTCGGCTCAAGAAGATAATTTATATTAGGCTATTAGCCTCCAAGAGAAGAAGTCAGCCAGAAATAATAATAATATACTGAACAGACACATACCCAGAAGGAGAAGTCGGCCCCAACAAAATTGGCAAGACTACTATAAATACAGGGCGCCAGTTCTCATTTGCAGCATCTCAAAATTGCAGTTTTCCCAGTTGGTACGCACTGCAGTTGCAGTCTTGTGCGCAGTTTTGGAGGAGAGTTGCAAGTGCAGCTGCATAAGCAGCAAGTTCTCAGTATTGGCTTGAATATCTCTTGGCTAGGGTTTGTAACATCTGATCAGTCTTTTGTGATGTGTTATCCTTGGGGATTGATGCGCTACTCTTTGTTTGGTTATCTAGCCTAGGGTTTTCTTTCGGAGGAATTCTCAGTCAAGGTTAAGGTGCTCGGAGGGAGGCTTCGGCCTATGGTTGGGTGACGAAGGTATCGTCAATGGTAAAACGAGCACACCATCTTCTATATTCTAACACGAACCACTTTTAAAATCGACAAATTACATTAATGGTGCCCTAACTATCGAAATAGAGCAAGCCAATAATCGCCCTGCTTAACAACTTAAACTGAGTTGTCAAGAATTCAGTAGATAAAGGGGGCAAGCATGAGAAAAACCCATGTTCCTGATTCTCCCACCACTGGCTGCCAATACCATAATCGCCAAATCACCCACCATTTTTGTGCAAGACGCAATGCTGGACGAAGTGTCAGACCAGGTACCGGATCGAGTACTGGAAGAAGTGCCAGACTAAGTACCGGAAGCAAAAACATGATGTGTTTTTTCCCTGTAACACCAAAGAACATGAATTAGATCTTTGGAAACATAAAAACGTGATGAATTATACTCAATATCAACATTAAACACAAATCATACATACCTGGTGTAGACCATACCGTTTTAGCACAAAATTCTTCAAAAAATTTCTCCAAAACATGAAAAATACATGTACATTCGACAAAAATGTCTAATAACTGTCATAAAATTGATCATATCTCGGTCCCAACATTACCCCCACACTTACGATTTTGCAAGTCCCACTGCAAACAAAAAGAAATTATCCCTTGTGACTAAGCTTGCTAAGGAGGATCATCTTTGGAAGCTTCTCCTTGCTGTGAAGACTTTGCCTTGTGCCTCTTGTGTTGCTTCAGTTGTGCTCTGAATCTGCGGTTGGATTTGGTCATCTCATCAACCAACCATTGAAGGGAGTTAACCTTTGCTTGAAGGACTGCATTATCATGATGACGGTGTGTGTCTATTGTCTTCCTTTCTTCCAAATGTTGGAGAAGATGATGGTTTTCTTTTTGTAGCTTCTCAATGGCTGGGGCAGAATCAATGATCTCGTAGGAAGGCTTAGATCCTTTGAGGGATGTGGACAATCTATCAGTCTTAGGATCTAGAGTAGGCATGGGTGAAGTAGGAGTGATGGGGGATTGGTAAGGAGAGGTAGGTTCTGATTTTGTCTTTCTTAGTGGCTCTAATCCATCCGCAGAAATGTCCCTAAGTCTCTTGTGAGGGCTCTCAAGATAGAAGGACACTTGGATAGGATCCGAAGCAGGCAGGGGTTTTGCATAAGGTTTTTTTCTTGTGCTCCGAATAATTTTTTGAAAGGGTCCTTTACCAAATCGATTAGCTCCCCTCCTATTTGTGGGAACGATGGGAAAGTCTTGTTGGATTACTTCTTGGAGATTTTTAGGTGTAGGATCAAGAGAGATTGAAGGCATTGGGGGGTTAACAATAGGCTTCTTTTGGTCTTTGGTCTTGGTATTTTTACCTGATGAGGAAGTAGGGATATCAACAAGCTTTTTGTATTGTTCCAGCAAAGAGAGGGTTTGTGCAAGGGGGTTTGGAGTTCTTAGAGAGTGGGGCTTGGATGGAGAGATAGTTCTTAGGCTAACTGGCTTTTTATCGGTCTTAATTGTCAAGTGAGGGTTTTCAAATTGATAGATAAAGGCATCCCAAGTTTTCCCCTGTTTCTCTAATTCAGATAGAACAAGGAGTTTGATCAAGCCATGGTGAAAGAGATTCTTGTGGGGTTTAGTCACATTCTTCCTCACTTGAGAGGATATCTTCTCCAAGATTTTTAGAAAATAGAAGGGGAAGTTCAAAGGTTTGTTGAACATAAAATAAGCCAACAATCTGAAATGACAAGCTTTGAAAGTGGAGTATCTACCTTTGCATGTAATCAACCTCGTGATGACGATGAGCAGGTTGATCAATTCCACATATATCCACTCCCTAGAATATCCTTTTTCTCCTGAAATGTTCTCGAATTCAGGCTTAAACACCCTGTTATAACTTGAGTGCGGCAGCTGGTGGTTTTTTAACCATCTATCTCCCATTCTTGGAAGCTTCGTGGCTGCAACAATGGACTCTTCTGAGACATCAAAGGAAAGAGACCCCACGCGTGTTGTCTTCCCATCGAAACTGAGGGAAAATTGCATGGAGAGGCCGTCATCTTGGCCCAGCAAGTTAGACAAAAATGGCCCCTAGCCTGCACACAAAAACACCTCTCTGCATTGTGAAAATTCGGGAATGGAAAAAATATCCACATAGGAAGAGGGTTCATACCTCTTGGGCATTGTGGCAGAGGCGAAATTCACCAGCCAAGGGAGCGAATGGGCCAAGAGATGGCATGAATTGGGCATGGGCCGAGCGTAATTCAAACAGGGGAAGAAATGGGAGAGGGTGGGCACGATTTCTCAACGCAAGGCAGAGAAAATGGCAAGGGCGAATTGAGATAATGGTTACCCAACCCGAATTTGAATGCACCTATGGTGGAGTAAGTTGCACACATGTGCGCACGAGCTGCCATGTGTGGGAATTTTCGAATTCGAAGGATCGTTTTGGGGGGAAATGTAATGATGTGTAGTTAGATCAATGTCCAAGTCTTTTGACTTGGACATTTTATCATGAACATATAAATCATATTCAATCAATTGCCTGCAACCAATTCAATTGAATGTAATTGATTTCTAGTTACCTGGAATCTAGGATAGTTACTGGTGTGTAATTCATATGGTACTTCGTTCAGAACCTCATACGGCGTTTCATACGACACCTCATACAGTACTTCATATGATACCTCTATGTTAAGTACATTTGCACCTCTTATAATGGATAGCCTGCAAATTTGAAGTGTTTTTGACAATCACAGTGGTTGATGAGCAAAGGCAAAATGCTCCCTTGTTGTTAATCTTGCCATCATGCTCACTCAATCCTCTTGCATATGACATATAATGTCAAACCTACAATGAACATGTTATAGCAAGCATAAAACGTGTATTGTCAATCCTACAATGTACAACTTGTTATGAAAGATAAATCGATAAAGAGTGGTCTGTTAAGTATATGTTCAATAATTTATAGCACACAGGAGTTTAGCACTTCAAAAATAAAATGACTATTAATGTAATAACCTATATCATGGAAATAATACAAAAACTCTTGCAAATATATATTTCTCTTAGGCAATGACCATTTGTTAGCTCATGAACCCCTCCCCCACACCTAAGTATCGTGACACCTCACAATCAAAAGTATAGGAAACCAGTCATATCCCCCAATAGCCGAAGATTTATAGTATGTCAAGTGTAAAGATAAATTTCACAGATTGGTCTGATGAGACAGTTAGAAGATGGCCCCACCTATAGGATAAGAGATCCTATATATAGATAAGAAGAGATAGGCAAGAGAGTTTTATGATAGTCTTAGAGTTATTTCCCAATGGCAAGTTTATGGAGTTCATTAACCTTAGCTTAACCACACATACTTCATGTTAGCTTTGTCTGCAAGTAATGTCATACATCAGGACAAGTTTAAATTTATTATTATTTTTGTCAGATTACCATCCTTGCTAGGTAGAATGCCCCGCTTCCAGCAAGCCTGTTTAATACTCCGACGGGTTTACCTAGTCATACCACAGGTCGGTACCCACTACCAACAGACCTGTTTAGTATTCCGACAGGTTAGCCTCTTACACCCTCAGAGATTGGACCTCCATCTTTTAAGATTTTAATATAAGATTTCTTTATGCAAGAAGATGGGGGGACAACTCTGAAAACAACTTTTTCTTTTCCTTTTTTTTTCAATTGGGATGGTATTTATGTTAGAGGATGACTTTCCGTTATATTATTAGTGATTGTCCCGATGTAAGGGGTACTTAAGCGGACGTGGCCTATCTAAAGATATTATATAATCAAGCTATTTAGTGTGTAGTGGATGGTACCATTGAGAAAGAACAGAAAGGTATCTCTAGGCTCAATTTACTTCCTTCTTTTGTAGTTATTGTGACGTTTCCATGACTAACCACTAATTAGACCTCCTTGTTACTCTTTGATAAAGACACTTGACTCACTTACTCAGGTTTCTTGGAAAAACTGTACGAGAGACCTCTAGGCTTGATAGTTATGGTATCACTTCCTTATATAGTGGTGAAGAGTTTCAAGAGCAACTAATTTAGAATGCCTTAAAAAATGAGAATTTTTTTAAAAAATATGGCTAATTACAGTAAGTCAATATTCATTTGATGCTTTAGTAGACACAAAATTCAAGTGTAACAATGTTTTGAAGAAAGATCCTTGAAATTGTGTACTCCTGGTGAAATAAATACTTATAGAAATCTCTAGAATTGCCTTATTAACAAAATTCAAAAAACTATTTACATATATACAGTAGGAAATTTAAAAACTTTTCAAGAACAAGGGGGGACTTCCCCATCTACTAAGGCTAATGCCTTGTTAGTTGACATGACCTGTAGAAAATCCTCTTTGGAAATGGGCTTATGATAAAGTTTTAGTCGGTGTCCATTTACTACAAAGGAGACTTGTCCATCGTCAATTGTTTTAATTTTTATAGCTCCATTGTCATATACAATGTCTACCTCGTAAGGGCCCAACCACTGGGTGGTGAGTTTGCCTTTGAAGGTTTTGAATCGGGAATCAAACAACATAGCCCAATCACTAGGTTGGAAGTGCTTCTTCTTAATAAACTTGTCATTCCACTTGCTCCTCTAGTTTTGGATTAATATCATTTGTTGGATGGCATCTTGCCTAATTTCATCCAACTCATTCAGTTGTAGGGCTCGTTGCTTCTGAGCCTCATCTAAGTTCAATCCTAATTCTGCGGCAATACGGAAGGTCCTTACTTGGAATTCTATTGGTAGAAGTACTTGTTTCCCGTACACTAGCTCATAAGGGGTATGCCTAGTGGTATTCCTCCAGGTGGTCTAGTATGCCCACAAAGATTCTGGGAGCCTATCAGCCCAATCCCAGTGATGTAATTGAACAGTCTTGGTCAATATGGCTTCCAGAATAGTGTTTGTGGATTCTACCTGACCATTGGCTTGTGGGTGGTATGGAGAAGATTTACGGTGTTTAATCCCATATTTCTTTGTTAGCTCTTTCATCAACTTGGAAGTGAATTGAGTGCCTTGGTTGGTAACAATTTCACGAGGGACACCGAAGTGGGTAAAGATGTCTTCATAGATAAATTCGGCAACAGAGTTCTTTGTAGCCCTGAATAGGCCTTTTGCCTCTACCCATTTGGTGACATAGTCTATACAAACCAAAATATAGTTCTTCCTATGGGACATGGGTGAAATTGGTCCTACAAAGTCGAGGGCCCATTTTTCGAAGGGTTCTATCATAACTTGGGCACGCAAAGGCATTTCGTCAGCTGGCATAGGTCTTTCTATCCTTTGGCAACTATCACAACTTCTCACATACTTGGCATCATCTTTGAAAATGCTAGGCCAATAGTAACCCGAATGTAGCACCTTATATGTTGTGTGTTTGTCAGAAAAATGGCGATAGTGTGCTAAAAATAGAAAAAATAATTATTAGGAAATATAAATCACAAGGAAACATAGAGACATTTAGAATGTAAACAAAAATAATTGTAAAATGGCAAAATTAGATGATTGAGTAATTATAATGATAGAGAGGGATTTTAAAAGAATAAACAAAACAATTTTTTATTTATTTAGGAGCATGGGTGACTAGAGAGTTATTCATTTCAATGATTCTTATTTTTTATTAAAATTTAAAATCTACACTAAATTTATTTTAAGGTTTCAAATTTCTTTATTTTATTTATTAATGTATATATCATTATATACCAAACTTGTAAGAAGGATTTTCTTGTGATGAAAACATAATATACATTTTATGAGTAACATTACAAAACTTAAGAAAGATTTGCTTCACTAACATTTTAACAATATCACTAACATATACATTTTATTCATTAACATCACTTTATCTAAATAAATCTAAAATGTTCAAGGATAGAGAATTAATTGAAATTATTGAATGTGTTTTTAATGTGAATTAATTGGAATTATTAAAATTGATTTGTTTTTATGCGGTCCAAAAATTGAGAAATAATATATTTTTGTTATTTGTGTCATTAAGGGCTTATATTTTTGTTATTTGTGTAATTAAGTGCTTTTCTACCAAAGCTTACATTGTACTTTTGTATTGCAATCATTACAAGTTTTCCGATAAGCTCTTATATTTTTTTAAATTCAAATCTTTCATGAGTTTTCATTACCATTTCATGCAATTGTTGTATTAAGAAACATAATGTAGTAATTTGTTGTATTAAGAAACATAAATGATAAAAAATGTTTTGGATTAAAGTTGAAATATTTCATGAATATGTGTTACCATGTCATGCAGTTGTTGTATTAAGAATCTATTAAGAAATATAATGATGATTTTTTTTAATGGTTTCAAGTTTAATAAATGACAAAACTTGATTTATAAAGATCAAAACTAATTTTCCAACATTTTAGGTCTAAAGAATAAAAGAAATATGGTCACTATTAGGATAAATGCTCATGATGTGCACAATGACAATGGTTAGTAGGATAACCTAAAAATGTCTTGGGATGAGCACATTTATAGAATATGTGATATAGATGAGGTTGAGGATAAACACGATTTCCTTTCAAACCACCCTAAGGTTATAACTTGACCACTCAAGACCTCATCTCTTATGATCTCAGTACTTTCATTGCACTGATATTCTAAACAATAATTACCATGATTCCTTTATTATATGATAAACCTTATTTCTCTTAGAGAGGATTATTAACTTCATTAATATAATTAAAGAAAAAGGATGAAAGGGAATGCTTAAACCTTTTCACACATGTAATATGTTTTGAGAGAAACATGTGGATTAAGTAAAGAGGAGATTAACAAGGAAGAATTTTAAGAGAAGGAGATTTTGTTGCTTAGGAAATTTATGGTAGGAAAGTGTATACAATTAGGGAATTAAGAATACATTGGACAATATCATGCACAAGCCCTAGTTTAATCTCCACCAAAGCAAATAGTCATTATAGATTGTCTATTCAAACACATAGGCTTGGGCTTGAAGATGTATACATCTAATATCAAATAAAACTTGATTGCTAGAATGAATACAATCATGGTCCCACATATATATATATATATATATATATATATATATATATATATATATGGCTGCAATAAAGTTATGGGGTAGGCAGATGTCAATTAATAGAATACCAAAAAGGATATCAGCATATTTATTTTAGGCACGTGTCTGGAAATCTCCTGTCGATGGTTAATTTATTTTAGATTCCTCTAAAATATTTATTTACATGGTCAATTTGGAGACCCCGTGCGCGTTTGTTTGGTCTTGTACATCGAATATCTTTTGTTGGGAGCCCTGCATTGGTCCATTCTGAATGTTGTTGTTGGATCTGTTTCTTGGTATTAGCAACCGAAAAGTCTTGAATGCATGTTACTCGCGCGAGGAGAAACGACCCTTCAAAGACGATATGTTTAGTGAGGTCAAATTAAACTTAGATCTGTCTTTTTAATAAACTATTTTAAAATGTGGTTTTAGCTTAAACTTTTTAATAAATGAAATTTATCTTTTCAAAAAATTTAATTCCTTTAAACATTTAAAGAATTCACAATTAATATATATATATATATATATATATATATATCCTTGAACACAATGTAAAATTCAATATACATATGTAAACATCCTTGAACAATATACATATGTAAACATCTTTGAACTTTGTGTAAAATTCTACATGCTCCAGATGCTTTCTCATGTTCCTGATCAGGCAATTTATTAAGCTATTTTACATCATTGTTGTTTCGGCCTTTATCATTACTCTTCATGGAAAAAATTGCAACGCACAGACGACTGCACAAAATGCCTGTTTTCTACAATCAATAATATAGTCACAACAGATTATCCATTAAGAAAAATCAAGGTATCCACACCAAATTGCGTACAAAAAACAATAATTGTCTACTCAACACCTGTAAATTACAACAATATACCCGCGATCCTATTAGTACGGTGATTCAAGCTGTTCACTGTGTCTTATTAGAAAATTATGTATCTTAAGAAAAGACAAAAGCCTATCAAGGATTCAAATTGCTACAATGGTAAGCAGAAAGGCCATTGGACACACCAATGCCCTAGAAAGAAAAACAAGGCAAAGTTGTCTGCACTCTTTGTAGAAGAGCTTGATCCTAAGTGGTGGGATTTATTTTATTGTGCTCTTAATGAAGAAGTTGATGGAAATGTCATATTTTATTGTGCACTCACGAGTTCCATAGTGAAACTGGGCATTGGTCGATTCCTAAAAAGCCATGGGATGAAAGAGTGTGTCACCTTTGTGACACTAAGAAGGTTGAAGATGAAAATACTTTCTCTTAGATTGTCCAACCTATACCTACCCAGATTAGATCTCATTTTCAAAATATTTGTCACAATACCAACCTTCCTCACCTCTTAACTCATCAAAACTATGGTGATCTTGGAAAGCTTCTCTTAATGCTTTTCGAGCACAGAAACAAAATTCTAAAGAATCGCAAGTAATCACTTACCCTCTTAAGGTCCGATAGACCAATTTGGTCTTAGTGGACGTTAATCATCATCACCGTCATATAAAATAAAAAGGTACATTAAATTTTTTTATTACAAACCATTTAAGCATTAGGATACGTATTCCAAGATCACTATAGTTTTTATGACTTTGAAGGTTAGGAAGGTCGGTATTGTGAAAAACATTTTGAAATTGACAGATTCTTTCATGCCATGGTGTTTTGAAATTGTCCAACATCCAATTTCACTTTGCAACTCATGAGAATTAGTTCTCATTTTACCAATATTGATTCTCTTAAGCTAATCAAGACAAAGAGATATTTTTTATCTTAATATTAGAGTTAACCACCTCCTTATAGTATATTTTTTTCTTTTATCCTCTAATTTTTTATTGCACCAAATATTTTCCTTAAATTTAGCTTGATTAATATTTTTAATATCATGCACATTTCTTCCTTTATTATCCAATAATTTAGCTAAGATTTGATATCATTATGACATCTCCTCTTGAAGAGATGGTGATTTTGATTGAAATTGTTGTTTATCTTTTTCTTATACAACAAATACCTAATCATAACTATATTTTAAATAGAGAAAAACTAACTTTTAAAAAAAAAAACTAACTTACAAAGTTTTTGTATAAATACAAATATTTTATGTCTTATTAAAAAAATGAAAATATATATATGATAAATCACATATACTAACATACAAATAACTCCATTGTCATATATGTTAAATAATAAGTTTTAACATATCTTTACCTCCCAATAAATTTACTTTCTA
>JASDQU010681555.1:50602-70420 GCA_032191745.1 Picea mariana | reverse complement strand
TATCAGAGCTAAGAGAGTCTGATATCATACCTGGGTTGAAAAGAAGGTATCAGAGCCATGACCTTCTTTTCAACCCGGGTATGATATCAGACTCTCTTAGATGTGATATAGCTATTTGCTCTGTGTTTTCTCTGTGTATAAATATTTGTGTGGTATAAAAGGAATACAGTGCCATATGAAGAGTCTCGGGCTATTTAAAGGCACAGTTTCCACTCTTGCGACACTTTTGAGGCCGTATCAGTAGCAGGCCGTATCAGTAGCCTCGGGCTGTTTAAAGGCACAGTTTCCACTACTGCGACCTCCTGAAAGATTTGCTAGTTTCTGCCTGAGAAGTTGGCCAGGAGCCTATCTGACATTCTTTTAGGAGAATTGAAGATTAAACGCCCTGCTTTTCTGTGCAGAAATAGTAACATCTACTATTATGGATTCTTCAGCATATGTTAGATCTGTACATAATACCATAGAATCTTTTGTATCTACTCCAGAGAATGCTTTCTGTTTTATGATTCATTATATGCACTCCATAGAATCATTGGATCCAAGAATTAAAGATATTTACAAGGGCATGAGACCACTTGGCACTCCAAAGTATGGGTTAGGATATGTCAAACAATGTGATACAACCATCCCTGACTGTAGATTTACAAATCCCTTACCCAGTGATATTCAAAGACCCACCATAGACGAAATTCACAAATTTCATACAGTCATGAAAGGGTGTTAGAAAGGAGCTATTCCTGAAGAATGGATCAAAAAATTGTTAAACTGGGATTTGTTTACAAATCCTGAAACAAAAGAATTCAATACAGTCACACCAGATCCTGAAAAGTTAAGTCTATCTAAAGACTGACAGAAATTTATGACTGAAGAAGATAGTTGGATTTCCTTCTTTGAATGGAGGAAATTAAGGCAAGGGCCTATAGTCCAAATGGTAGGAGAAACCTCAGAATCTCCTTCTCCAAAACATAAGTGGAAAAGCATTGACAGAAGTATTGTTGAATCAAACTCTACTTTTCCACCTTTTAAAGGAATTGTGTTAGAAGATAATGCCAAACAAGTAAAAGCAGTTCCTTTATTATTATCAGAAGAAGCCATTCAGCTGTCCGGAATTGATAAAAGATTCCAGTCAATATCTGAATGATTAACTGGACAAATACTGCCTTGAGAGGAATGGTTACACACACATTCATAACCAATGACTATGCCTGCAAGGACCAAATCATAGACCTCCAAGTATCCACAAATACTATTGTCCAATCTGTGGATCAAATACAAGGGAAAGTCATTGAAGTCAAAGATAAAATGGATTCTGCTTTATCAGAGATTTCTTATAGAGACAGAGAATCAAGCAGAAACCATGAAGAAATAATGGAAGGATTGGGAAATGCCTTTTCAAACATGGGAAAAACTTTGACAGAGATAAAAGGCAAAAGCAGTCATCCTGATAAACCAATTCCTAGTTCCTTTATCCTTCCAAGTTCTCATATTTCTATTCTATCTCCTGTATATAAATCGTCTAAGATAGAAATTGTAAAAAGATTCCCATTACATTTTCCACCATAAGAAGAACTGCCTGAATCTTCTTCTAAGACCCTTAAAGATAGCCATGCTTTAGTAACTGTTAGAAATCCAGCTTATGAAGATCTTCCACATCATTCTACCAAACCATCAGCTCCTGACCTAGTTGGGAAAGGTAGGCTTCCAGACACTCAAACATTTGCTGAAGATTGGTTCCAAGAATGGAACATTGATAACCTGTCAATTGCACAAATAAGGAAAATGATTGACAGAATGTATGTTTCATACAAAATCATGTGTATGAAAGGAAAAACTGAAGTAGAAGCATGCAAAACAATTATTCAGTGTTTTATAGGAACTCTTAGCAAATGGTGGGAAGTCATTTCTTCTCCCTTAATGATTACAAAAATGGAAGCAGAGATCCTTAAAGATGAAGAAGCAGATATTGTATATCATACTGATGGAACTGCAGTAAACAATATGATTGGTGCTCTTACCACTGCAATACTTGAGCACTGGTGTGGAACAGAAAATGAAATTGCAAACAAACATGAGATCATTCTCATGAATATGAAATGAAGGAAAATGTTTGAATATGAACAATTTCATAAAGAATGGACACAAAGGATATTTGAGGTCAAAGAAAGTGAAAATCTATTGTGGAAACAAGTCTACTTGGCAGCCCTACCAAGTAAATTTGTAGAATACCTAAAGATGGAGGAAGTATTCAAACTTCCTTACAAGATGTACACATGGGGAGAAATCTATTCCCTGATAACCAAAGCCTTGATTGGACTATGCACTAGTATAAAAGTGCAAAATTCTATGTCAAAGTCCACATATCTTCCTGACCAAAAATCTATTTGTGAACAATATGGCTTATACCTTACAAACCCAACCAGCAAAAGAAAAAATAAGCCAAAGAATTACAGGGAAGAAAAGGGTAGAAAATACAAAGCCAGATACAAGTATATACCCAGAACTCATTATTACGAGCCTAAAGATATTAAGCTCAAAAGCCATACACATGAAGCAAAACAAGGAGTTATTTGCTGGATATGTGGAAACCATGGACATTATGCCCATAATTGTCCTGAAAATGTAGCCTCTAGAAAAACCAAAGGGAAATTTTCAGAACAAAAGGAAAAAGAGGCTCAGGAAAGGAAACAGTTAGTCTTAAAGACTCACTGCAATAGATGTGGGGCAAACAACCATGAAACCAATGCATGGCCCTATAATCCATTCATTAAAACGGAAGAAGTTCATCTTCTTCGAGAAGGATGATGTTCTACTTCTAGCAGTACATATGAGTTTGAATATAGCTCAGAAAAAGAAATTTTAATGAATCAGTATTGTAATTGCAGCAATCCTAATTTATGTTCTTGTAAAATTGATACGAATAGTTCTGATTCCGAATCAGAACCTGAAATACAGCAAAAGCTGAAAGTCTGCATGTTCTAGAATACCGGTGATCAAGAGGTACAAATGCTTGCCCAAATCAAAAGCCTCCCTGAAGGTGACATGAAAAACTCTCTACTTGAAACCTTCATTAAGACTGTCAAAGTAGAACAAAAGAATAAACATTCTGAATTACCAAAAAGACAGCCTTTGTTTATTGATGCTTCCTTTGACAAAAATACAAAGACATATATCAAATTCAACAGGGAGCCTAAAATACAGAATACCTCTATTACTGACTTAGCCAAAGAAGTATTTTCTCTAAAAAAGGAGGTATGTGGCTTAAAAGAAAGAATCAAGAGAATAGAAGGAGATGCAGAATACAGTTTCAAAATTGATTCATGGGCAAGGCAAGAAATTAAAGAAATAAAAGAAAGATTGGAGTCTATTCCTCCTCCCCTAGAAGATGCTCCTTTTGAATCCATTGTACAAGAGAAAACTGCAATTGAAATGCAAGGGATGACAGGTATGAAAATCCTACCTGTGCAATATCAAAAATATTATGTCAAGATACAGCTGGAGATAAATCAAGAAACATTTTTCTTGACTGCACTCATAGATACCGGATCTGACATTAATTTGCTAAACAAAGAAATTGTCCCGACAAAATACTAGCTTCCTAGTTTTGGATCAGCCACTGGACTAGGAAATGTACATACTTCTTTCCAGTTTGAAGTCCCTAACGGAATTTTGGTTTTTGAAGGATATGCTCTAGGGATGAGGTACCAACTTTCAGATTTACCAGTGGATTGCATTCTGGGGACTCCATTCCTCTCTGCTGTGGAACCTCATGGTTCTTGTTATTGTCCAAACAATAGACCAGGCTATCTTATTACATTTCCAAGTATAGGAGAAAGTCATCCCAAAAGGATTGAACTGCCATTTGTCTCTGAATATCATGCTCAAATTGCTTATTGTAAGAAAAGCCTGGTAACTGTAGAAGTTTGGGATGATCAGCGAAATGCTCCTGTTACTCATTATTTGGCTGAAAATACTCCCTGGGAAATTTTTGAAAATAATTGGATACCAGAATGGCAGCTCAGGGCTTCAGAAAAAATAGAATTGGGGTTACCTGAATTTTCAAGAAATACTAGTATTTTTGTACTTCCTCCCCAACATGTACTTGGCAGAATACATCAAGCTTGTACTATTGCTTCCGGAGAAAAAATGGTAGAAATGAGAGATCTTAGCAGAATCAGGTCTGCTAACAGAGAATGGTTTGATCAGCAAACGCAAATATGGAAAGAAACTCATGCTTGGAACTTTTTCCAAATTAATAGGATGAGAACTATACAAGATTGGCCGAATGGAAATCCAGAAGAGAAATTGTTTAATATAAATTATCATCAGTACAAATCAATGTGGTTTAATATTTGTCTTTGGACAGACAGATATAAATATTATTACTGTATGATAAAATTTGCAGATTCCTTCATTCTAGGTCCTGAACCTGACTGGTTAATGGAATTGTGGCACAAGTTTGGACTAAATCCAGTTGGGATACATCCCCAAGTTTCAGAAGTCGGCAGAATTTTTCTCTTCCATAACAGAAGTCTTGAAACTATTGCTGATTTATTTTCAGAAGAGGAATATAAAATGATGTTTGTAAGAGAAAAACATCCATGGGTAATCCGAACCAAGTTTGTACTCCATCAGGAAGAAGAAAATGATAAAGATCCTGAACTGTTCAGAGAAATATACACTCAACATTGGGATCCTTACAACTTTATACATTTTCATGATTATCCATTAGAATAATGGGTTTCCGTGGGTTTACCTATCAAACTCCACTGTGTAAACTCATGTCTAAATGGCCGACAGTGGTGCCATTCGGGTTCCGTGGGTTGTCGTCATTAAACTCCACTTTGTACATAGTATGGTTATGTCAAATAAAGAGAATCTTGGAAACTCAGAGCACTTCTCCGATTTTTGGTGAGGTTTGACCCACATTTCCAAAGATGCTCTCCTTTATGTCTTGTTAATAGTCATCCGACTGGGGAATCTTGTATGACAACCCTGACAGATATACTGTTTTATCTGCTTTCGGTTGATATGAAATAAAGTTGATGATTTGGTCGGAGATTCCTGTGTGAATACATCCGCCGAATCCCAAAAGTAAGACTGTGTGGCCAACATATAGGACCACAAGTCTCTTCTGAGTCCTAGCTTCATGATGACTCCTCCTTCAAATTTTTTTATAAAGGAAGGGTAGGGGCTCATTATTCGACATTATCATTTTGAGAGTCTAGAGTCTGAGTCTCTAAGCTTCCCTTCTGTCTAAAGCTTCGTGTCTTTCATAAGCTTGTAAGTCTATAAGTCAGTCGAGCAAAGAGCAGTCTGCTCTAAGTCTATGCATCTGGCACATATTGTAATACCCGAGTTATTTGCTCTGATTAATATAATATCAAAGTCTTTCGCATATGTGTTTAAAGCTCTGAAGTTTCTCTGTTTGTCTCATATTATGCACTCATTGTGATCTCGCTTATTTGCCTATATCTGCAATCGATGTTCCTTGGTACTGTCTGATATAGTTTGCTCATCCAGATAATAAGGTTCATTGGTAGTCAGTATAAAGGGATGGACGAGCACTGGTAGTAATTCTCGCTAAGGCAGGAGGCTGCGAAAGGGCGGTTGTATGTGCGGGGGGTCCACGGAAAGCCGGCTATAGGGTTCACATAAAACTGCAAAATCCTGATGGACTTCGGGTGGTGGGGTTCATAGTTCAGACAGAGTAAAGCGGTTAACCCGACGATATTGGTCCTATCAAGAGTAGCAGAGACTAGAAGACCAGATAGCGAGAGGAGATAGTGCATGAGATAGAGTGCAAATAGTCAAGCTTCATACTCTGACAGAGGAGGCCTCTAACAAAGCTGTTCGTGAAGTGCAATATTACAAATTGTGTAACATCTTGTTTCCCCAATTTATAAATATAATTATATTGGTCAAGAGATTATGGAAAACTCAATATGTGTGGATGTTTGATTTGATGGAAATTTGTATAAAAGGTCGATGAATGAAGGCTTCCAGATCTGACCACGGACTGGGAATTTGGGACACACACAATCTTGTTGAGGAAGGCATGGTGGGTAGAGGAAGACCTGTGAAGAGTGTAGAGACGAGAGACTAAGCTCTCGGGTTCGAGGAAGAACTGTGAAAAGAGTGTGTTATGATCTTAGGAAATAGAGACTGACTTGGGAGAAGGAGAGTAACCTTCGTCCCTCTCTATGACTGAGTCGAGAAAAGGAGAGTAATCTTTGTTCCTATTTATTTTTGAGTCGGGAGAAGGAGAGTAACCTTCGTCCCTATCTATTTATGTGCTAGGAGAAGGAGAGTAACCTTCGTCCCTAACTTTCATTGAGTCAGAAGAAAAGATTTAGTATCAAAGCATCATGGCCTAGCTTAGGGGTGGCCAATGGTAAATCTGTTAGGAGTGACTGAGCCTATGGTTGGGTGGAAACGGGCACCTCTTTTAGCAATCGCATCATATCTTTTGGTTATGATAAGTGTTTTCATACTTTGTGTATTGAACTGAAATAATGGATGAATGCATGGGTTTATATATATGTATCTATAATTGGTTTATGTATTGAATGGTTAATTTATGTGTATGCACTTATTTCCTTGTGAACTCATGCTTCTGATGGATCATCTATATGCCCCAGCTAAGCCCTCGAAGTGTTGTGGAACATGAACCCGTAGGAAGGTCGAGATAGAAAGTATTGCATCTATCTGTCCTTATCCATATTACGAGGATATCTCCTTCAGACTCCTCGCTGTGTAACTGGGATATCATGCCCAAGTCCTTAACACTTTCAAAGTGAAGCTCAGGAAGGATAACGAGAATTAAGTCTCGAAAGGGAAGATCCTTTTGTTTGGAAGACAAGCAGATGAAATCCATTCAGGAGGACCCATATGACCAACACCTAGGAACCTTAGGCTAATCTTAAGGGAGCCAAATACTTTTGGCTTCAGAGCTTCGGAAGTTTGGGACTTCAGAGCATTATCAACCCTATTAGTTATAAAATGGTCGAAGGTGACCTGGAGATTCAACTATCGACAATTTAACCGAGAATAGATGGTTTCCCTAGTGGTTAGATGAACCCGTCTTACTGACCAAACCAAGATCCAACTACCCATGGTGAAGTAGCATGAACCATCGATCAAGAATGTTTGGGGAATCCCTTAGTCATTGGATCTACACTGAGATAACTTCAGTGAAGTTCTACTCCAGGAGGATGGAGATGTTATAGAATCAAACTCCCCAAACGACGAAGTTACGCAGCAAAGGAGAGTCGTATATTTGGGGAGATCGATCGGAGACCCGCCTACCATCTGATCATTCAGGAGAAGGGAACCGCACATGATACTTCGGCGAATTCCTACTTTGGGAGAACAAAGTGGCAGTAAAGCCAAAACACCCGAAGGCCGGAGTCGGGAAGTGATGTGGACCATGGATCTAAGGATCCTTCAATATCCCTCTTAGTCGTCGATGTACGGGGGAACGCATGGTGCTAGATCCTTTAATCTGGAGACTTGGTACTACAGGTAAATTGAGGGGTGGTGTGTCGATAAGCTTTAAATCCCAAAGTGACGTGAGTCGTCGATTCAAGGACACCTCGGGAATGTTCTTGACTATCAGATCTAGGCGGTGGTCAGCTTGGCATTGACCAACTCTAGGAGAACAGAACATTTTACCCCATGAAACCCCCAAACACCGAAGTTATGAAGTAGTGGAGGCCGTTGATCTCAAGGGTTATGTGGACCTACCTCAGCCGTGAGATTGAAAGGCATGAAGGACGATCAGTCCGGAGTGGTGTGGGGCAATGATGTCACCTAGGGTGATGTGGACCCAAGTTTGGCATGCCACATGTCACTTGGATTCATGCATATGCATATCCTATAGACCCATTGGAATGTGAAATGTGTCACCCCTGTCCCTTTACACGTGTTAGCCCCTGGTACGAGGAAGCCTATCCAGAGTGGTTGGTGAAGTGACTGGGACTCTGGGAGTCTGGGACTTCGGGACTTTGGAGGATTTGGGGTGTAGTATTATAGAGAGTCCAAAAGGCTCGAAGTTTCGAAGTCCATCCTAGTCCTTGGCACTGGGAGACACATGGCACAAGATTTTGTACTCCAGAGGTTTAATACATCAGAAGGAAGCAGGTGAAAAAGGTTGAAGACTCCTGAAGTCACAGGGAGCCAGAGGAGATTTGAACCATCTAGCAACCAGGATGTGTGTCAGTAGATTGTTAACTCCAGAGGAGAGCCACTTCGAAGGATTCGAAGTTTGGTTCTTCGAAAATCCCCGAAGCCCAAAGTAGTAGAGGATATCTGAGTCGTTTGTTGCAAAGGACGTGTGTTAGCGGATTATGTAGACTAGAGCAATAGCACTCTGGAAGATTCAGCATGTGGGGTTTGCAAAACTCCCAAACTCTTGAAGAGCGGAGTAAATCATGACTATTGATGGAGGAGAGCATGTGTTGCCAGATCCCTCACTCTAGAGCAGAAGTACTCTGGAAGAGTTGAAAAGTGAAGGTGTGAGAACTCCTGAAGGCCGGAGTCACGAAGTCATCTCAATCATCCATGAAGGAGGATGTGTGGTAGAATATCTACCACTTCGGAGAAAAGTCACTCCAAAAGAAAGTGGAGTTGGAGGAGCCAGAACTCCCGAAGGCTGGAGTGTTGGATTTCATCTGAGTCGTCCATCAGTAGAGGACGGGTGTCAACAGATCCTTCACTTCGGAGGATAGCCACTTTGGGGAAAAGTGGTGTTGTGTGGGTCGATAACTCACGAAGACCGAAGCGTCGGAGTTCAACGTGACCGTTAAATAAAGGAGGACGTGTGTCAAAAGACCCGACACTCTGAAAGGATTTCACTCCGGAGGTTTGTGTGTGTGAAGACTCGAGAACTGTTGAAGCCCAGAGTCCTGAAGTGAATCAGAGCCATCAATCCTATGAGGACACGTGGCATTGGATCGTGAACTTCAGAGATTTTCCACTCCGGAGGATTCGTGTGTTGGTTGTTCATAATTTTTCGAAGTGTCGAAGCCCAAAATTGTTGTGGTTCATTGACATTAAAGGAGAAGTGTGCATTGTTGATTAGTAAGGGGAAACGTGGAAGATGGAGGTCCACTCCGTTAGAAATCCACTTCGGTGGATTTGTGGAGTGTGCATGTGGATTTGGCCAAATCTCAAATTTCTGAAGGAAGAGACTGGGTTGTATATCTCAGTGGGGAACAAGAACCATTGATCATGTTTCTTTGGTTCTGGAGGATTGTGCCTTCGGAAGAATTGGCGATAGCGTGAGGCGAGTATTTCTGAAGAACTTTGGGAGGACATAACTTGCAACCCAAAGTTCGAGTTTGAGCTCGGTAGCAGTCACCAGAACGCTACGGGTAAGCAAAAGAGGATGAATACCTCAGACAGAGGATTTGAGATGTTAAGGAAAGCGAAATTTTGATGCCCCATCCCTGGGAAAACCTTTAAATGGGATGAGTGTGTTACAAATTGGTATTAGAGCATGGTTACAACACTTGGCCTGCTTGGGTCCATGAACAAGTTACTTAAAAACCATATTCAAAGGAATTTTAAGGGTGACACCCTATCTTACCACTTTCCCAAAAGAGTCTAGTTAAACTTTTACTGAATAAAAGAATGAAACTTTCTATTGAGTGTGTATTTAAGAAATATGAACTGTGTGTTGTCTATAAAATAATATATCGTTGGCTAACAATGAGTGTTTTGTCATCACTCAAGCAGTTATTTAATCGCGGGAAACTCCAAGTATAAAGGATGGTGACGTGCCATGAAGTGGGGGATGGCTCCCACAATAGAGACGAAGAATATGACAAAAGGAGGGCGGTGGAAACCCCTTCGGATATTGGTTGAAACTGTAAGGAGCCCCATGGTCAATTTATAGAGTTGCAAGGCCAACAACGAGAGATTGATAAAGGAGTAATAAAAACAAATGGAAATTAATGTAGTCTTGTTGTAGAGTGTATCCGACATACAGAGGCAGCTACAGCATGGACCCGTAACCAGTCATGTGGAACGACGACATACGAAGAGAATTCAAAGTCCACCTGAAATATGAAAACATGGTCCCATAAGTGGCCACACTAGGACAAGTACCTCTAGTAAATACCAACCTAGAGGCATGGGACACTCATCGAGAGAGTCATATGGAAAGGAAACTAGCAACTCTGAGGGATATTCTAGTGGCAAAACTAGATCACATTCTCAAAGGAAAGGAAAGAAGCGAAAGCATTCCAAAAGTCATGATACTGAATAATTCAAGAAATCCAAACCACCCTCTTTCATTGGAGAGATTGAAAAATGGGAAGAGGTCAAAGCTTAGCTGCTTGGTTTAAAGAAGTACTTCAAATTCCATGACTACTATGAAAACTTGAAGGCTCAAATAGCCATCTTCAATCTGAAAGGAAAGGCTTCCATTTGGTTGGAAGACCTTAGGAATGTGAAAGGAATCCATGAGAAGGACTTGTCATGGAAACCGTTTAAGAAACACTTCAAGAAGAAGAGTATTCAAGATTCAATAAGAAGGGGTTTAAATCCTCAATATTTAAGAACTATGGGAAAAACTCTAGGATGAGCCTTCCTACTAAAAGTGTGTATCAATAGAATTTTCCCTCCTAGAGTGGAAATAAATATTTTGGAGCAACCTCAGGAAAGACTGATAACCTAAAGCAAGAACCCTTGAAATGTTGGGGTTGTGAAGAAGAAAATTTGTTGAGATATTTCCCACACAAACAATAGAACAGTAGGAGAGTCTACAACATCCAAGAAGCTACCACAGTTAATGATGTGGCTAGGAGCATGCCACGGATTTATGCAGCCTTAGATAACAAACAAGCCAACCACCAAGCTTCAGTGGTGGATATGGAAGGTATGATCACCAACCATCTAGTTTCTATTTTAATTGACCTTGGTTCTAATTTGAGTTATGTGGCCCCTCAGACTGTTGATAAGTGTAAACTAAAACTAGTTAGAGATGTTAATCCGTGGTTAGTACAACTAGCCACTGGAACCAAAAGGAAAGTAGCAGAGGTCATACCAACTTGCCAATTCATTATGGATGGATTGCCCACCGAAGAAACCCTTAACATACTTCCCCTAGGGTCTTATGACCTGTTGATTGGTATGGAGTGGTTAGCTTCTTATAAAACTAAGTTGGACTATTACCATAAAACTTTAGAATGTGTAAATGAAGAAGGGAGAAAAATAACCTTCCAAGAGATTCAAAAGCCTGTCTCGGTGAGACGAATATCAACCCTTCAAATGAAAAATTATTGCAGAAAGGGATGTCCCATATATGCCATACAGGTGTTGGAATATTTTGAGGATGACAAACCAAATCTAGAGGACCACCCTATATTAAGAGAATATAAAGACATGTTTCCAGAAGAGGTACCGGGTCTACCCCCAAGAAGATACATTGACTTCTCAATAGAAATTGCACCAAGAGCAGTGCTAATATCTAGAACACCCTATAGGATGAGTACACCAGAGATAGTTGAGCTCAAGATACAGCTAAAGGAGATGATAAACAAAGGATATATCCGGCCCAACATGTCTCCATGGGGAGCAACATCCTTGTTTGTGAAAAATAAATACAGCACACTCTGACTGTGCATAGACTATAGACAACTCAATAAGACAACCATAAAGAACAAGTATCCCTTACCAAGAATTGATGACTTGTTCAACCAATTAGGGGGTGATTCCGTTTTCTCAGAGATTAACTTAAGGTCTGGATACCATCAAGTCTGAATCAAGGATGAAGACATCTACAAAACAACCTTCAGGACAAGGTATGGTCAATATGAATTTGTGGTGGTGCCATTTGGATTAACCAATGCCCCTGCCACTTTTATGTGCTTGATAAATAATGTACTCAACAAATTCCTTGACATATTTGTATTGGTTTTCATTGATGATATCCTAATCTACTCCAAGAACATAGAGGAGCATGAAGAACATCTTAAATTAGTGCCACAAGTACTAAGAGAGCATGATCAGATCTACGCTAAGTTTATCAAGTGTGACTTTTCCAGAAGCAAGTCCATTACTTAGGCCATGTTATTTCCAAAGAAGGAGTGGCAATAGACCCTGGAAAGATTAGATCTATCATGGAATGGCCTACCCCAAAGGATGTATCAAATATCGGATCCTTTATGGGCTTAGTAGGATATTATAGAAGGTTCATAAAAGGATTTTCCAAGATTGGTTGTCTAATCACCGCCCTTCAGAAAAAGGGGGTTAAATTCACTTGGACATCAGAATGTGAAGAAATATTTCAGGAACTGAAATACCTTCTAACCCATGCACATGCTGAAAATTGCATACCTTGATATTGACTTCCTTGTGTGTACAAATGCCTGTAAGGAAGGACTCAGAGGATTCCTTATGCAAGAATGGTGTATAATTTTCTACGAATCCAGAAAATTGAATGAGCATGAAATCAATTATGTGACCCATGATATAGAGTTGGCCGTCATAGTACATGCTTTTAAAATGTTGAGGCATTACTTCCTGGGTAGGATATTTGTACTTATGACATACCATTGTGGGTTGATGCACTTGTTTGATCAACCAAAACTCAATGCTAGGCAAGCTAGGTGGATGGCTCTCCTTAGTGAGTTTGATTTAGAAATCAAACATGTCAAAGGAAAGGAAAATAGAATGGTCGATGCCCTTAGCAGGAACATGAAAATGATTCACCTGAAAGTAGTGAGAACCTGTGAAACAGATTTCAGGGAGAGAGTCAAGAGTGCACAAGAAATAGATGCATTTTTCAAGACCATGACATCATACCTAAAGCAAGAGCCCACGAGGATAAAGTATGAAGTCTTTCAGATGCTTGATGAAGGTCTCTTGACCTATAGAAACATA
Source organism: Picea mariana (assembly GCA_032191745.1). Classification (NCBI taxonomy): domain Eukaryota; kingdom Viridiplantae; phylum Streptophyta; class Pinopsida; order Pinales; family Pinaceae; genus Picea; species Picea mariana. The sequence goes on along the minus strand of JASDQU010681555.1, from coordinate 57,535 downwards.
TTGTATATTCCAAGTTTTGACGACTTGAAAAGATTCATAATGGATGAACTACACAAGATACCATATACTGGTCACCCAGGTTATTAGAAAATGATCATGGCCACTAAGAAACAATTCTATTGGCCTGGGTTTAAAAAGGACATAGTTGACTGTCTAGCTAAGTGTCTAGAATTCCAACAAGTTAAGGCAGAACACCACCACCCATAAGAGTTGTTACAGCCTCTACCAATTCCAGAATGGAAATGGGAAACCATTTCCATGGATTTCATTGCCAGATTACCAAAATCGACCAAGCAAAATGATGCCATCATGGTATTGGTGGAAAATTTGAGCAAGTCTGCTCACTTTGTTCCTGTCAAGTCAAATTTCAAGGAAATAGATATTGTCATCATCTTCATGAAGGATATATTCAAACTGCATGGCATACCTAGGGATATTATATCTGACAGAGACACAAAATTTACTTCAATCTTTTGGAAGTCCTTAATGGTTGGTTGTGAGACTAAATTGTTCTTTAGCAAAACCTATCACCCTCAAACAGATGGGCAGATAGAAAGAGTAAACTAGATGTTAGAAGACATGTTAAGGATGCATGTAATGCATCAACTGAAGAAGTGGGAAGACTACCTGCCATTGGTAGAATTTGCCTACAACAACAGTTATCAAGGGTCAATGGAGATGAGCCCTTTTGAATCCCTCTATGGTAGACAGTGCAAGATTCCAATCAGATGAAGTAATCCAGTGGATAGAATTACAATTGGACCTGACATGCTAAAATAAATGGAACAACAAGTGATTCAGATAAAGAAAAATCTGAAAATTGCTCAGGATAAACAGAAGATTTATGTTGACAAAAAGAGAACTCCCAGAGAGTTCAAGATAGGAGACCATGTCTATCTCAGAGTTAGGCCCAGGAAGAGTTCCCTGAGAATGGGAGCTTGTGCCAAATTGGCACCCTGGTATTGTGGACCCTTTGAAATATTAGATAGAGTAGGACCTGTAGCCTATAGGCTAACATTCCCTCCCATAGTGAAGGCAAATAATGTTTTCCATGTCTCATTATTAAAGAAATATGTACATGATTCTAATCATATAATTGACTGGTTTGTGATTCAGGTGGAGTCGGAGGGAGAATTCATGCCAAAACCTCAATGCATATTAGACATGAAGAAAACCTCACTTAGGAACCAAACCATTGCACAGGTAAAGGTGCAGTGGAAACACTTTGGCCCAGATGAGGCCACATGGGAAATGGAGGATTCCATGAGAGGCATATCCATTTTTGTTTACTTTTGTATATACAAATCACGTTGACAAATAGAACATTGAGGACGATGTTCCTTTAAGGGGGAGGGAATTGTAACACCTTGTTTCCCCCAATTTTTAAATATAACTATATTGGCCAAGAGACTATGGAAAACTCAATATGTGTGAATGTTTGATTTGATGGACCTTTGTATAAAAGGTCGATGAATGTAAATTCAGTTATTTACTAGAAAATGGATAAGTGTTGCATGACGGATGGAAGGGGGGGTGTGCTAAGAGAGACCACGAATGCTATGAAAGAGATGGTGAAGGGGACCAGGAATGTTTGCGTTAACCTCCACCAAACCAATACTTTGTTGGATTTAATTGCTCAGGATATGAACATCCCTCTGACCCAGGAATGAATTACAGTCAGGTTGGTAGGTGGGAATACCTCCTCAATATTTAATGAGGGGATGGGGTGGAGCACCCATTTGTAAGGCTTCTCGACCGGACCACGGACTCAAAATTCAGGACACATGCAATAATGTTGAGGAAGGCAAGAAAGGAAGGCGTGGTGGGAAGAGGAAGACCTGTGAAGAGTGCAGAGACAAGAGACTGAGCTCTCGAGTTCGAGGAAGAACTGTTAAAAGAGTGTGTTATGATCACAGAAAATAGAGACTGACTCAAGAGAAGGAGAGTAACCTTTGTCCCTATCTATGACTGAGTTAGGAGAAGGAGAGTAACCTTCATCCCTATCTATTTCTGTGTCGGGAGAAGGAGAGTAACCTTCGTCCCTAACTTTCATTGAGCCGGAAGAAAATATTTAATCTCAAAGCATCGTGACCTTGCTCGAGGGTGGCCAATGGTGAATCCATTAGGAGTGACTGAGCCTATGGTTGGGTGGAAACAGGCACCCCTTTTAGTAGTCACATCACGTCTTCTGGTTCTGATAAGTGTTTTCATACTTTTTGTATTGAACTAAAATAATGGATGAATGCATGGGTTTATATATATGTATATATAACTAATTTCTATATTGAATGGTTAAGTTATGTGTATGCACTTATTTCCTTGTGAACTCATGCATCTGATGGATCATCTATATTCCCTGGCTAAGCCCTCGAAGTGTTGTGGGACGTAAACCCATAGGAAGGCCGAGATAGAAATTATGGAATCTATCTGGCCTTATCCATCTGAAGAGGATATCTCCTTCAGACTCCTCATTGTGTAACTTGGATATCATGCCCAAGTCCTTAACACTTTCAAGATGAATCTCAGAAAGGATAGCGAGAATTAAGTCTCAAAAGGGAAGATCCTTTCATTTGGAATACGAGCAGATGGAATCTGTTTGGGAGGACCCATATGACCTACACCTAGGAACCTTAGGCTAATCCTAAGGGAGAAAAATCCTTTTGGCTTCAGAGCTTCAGAAGTTCAGGGCTTCGGAGCATTGTCGACATTATTAGTTATAAATTGGCTGAAGGCAACCTAGAGATTCATCTATTGGTAAGTTAACCGGGAATAGATGGTTTCCCTAGTGGTTAGATGAACCTATCTACCGACCAAACCAGGATCCAACTACCCATGGTGAAGTAGCGTGAACCGTCGATCAAGAATGTTCGGGGAATCCCTCAGTCATTGGATCTACACTGAGATAACTTTGACGAAGTTCTACTATGGGAGGATGGAGATGTTATAGCATCTAAATCCCTGAACACCAATGTTACGAAGTAAAGGACAGTCGTAGATTTTGGGAGATCGATCGGAGATAATGGAGTGGTAGTAAATCCAAAACCCATAAAGGTCAGAGTCGCGAAGTGATGTGGACCATGGATCTAAGGATCCTTCGGGATCCCTTTCAATCATCGATGTATGGGGGAACATGTGGTGCTAGATCCTTTAGTCCGCAGACTTGGTACTTCGACGAAATATAAGAGCGGTGTGTCGATAAGCTCTAAAGCCCAAAGTGACATGAGTCGTCGATTTGAGGAAACTTCGGGACTATTCTTGACCATCAGATCTAGGCGGTGGTCAAACCAACGCTGACCAAATCCGAGAAAACGAAGAATTTTACCCCACGAAACCCCCAAACACCGAAGTTATGAAGTAGTGGAGGCCGTTGATCTCAAAGGTTATGTGGAACTACCTCATTCGCGAGATCGAAATGCATGAAGGACGATTAGTCTGGAGTGACGTGGTGTAGTGATGTCACCCAGGGTGATGTGGACCCAAGTTTGACATGCCACGTGTCACTTGGATTTGTGCGTATCGCATACCTTATAGACCAATTGGAATGTGACATGTGTCACCCCTGACCCTTTACACGTGTCAGCCCCTTGCACGAGGAAGCCTATCCAGAGTGGTTGGTGAAGTGACCGGGACTTAGAGAGTCCAGGACTTCGAGACTCCAAAGGATTTGGGGTGTAGTATTGTAGAGAGTCCAAAAGGCCTGAAGTGTCAAAGTCCAACCTAGCCGTTGGCGCCAGGAGACACATGGCACCAAATCCTGTACTCCAGAGGTTTAATACACCGGAAGGAAGTAGGTGAAAAAGGTTGAAGACTCCTGAATTCATAGGGATCAGGAGGAGATCTTAACCGTCCAGTAACTAGGACGTGTGTCAGTAGATCGTTAACTCTGAGGGAGAGCCACTTCAGAGGATTCAAAGTTTGGTGCTTTGAAAATACTGGAAGCTCGAAGTAGCAAAGGATATCTGAGTCATCCGTTGCAAAGGATGCATGTCATTGGATCATGCAGTCCAAAGCAATAGAACTCTGGAAGATTCAGTGTGTGGGGTTTGCAAAACTTTTGAAGAGCAGAGTAAATCCTAACCATTGATGGAGGAGAGCGTGTGTCGCCAGATCCTGCACTCCGAAGCAGAAGTACTCTGAAAGAGTTTAAGAGTGGAGGTGTGAGGACTCCTGAAGGTTGGATTCATGAAGTCATCTCAGTCCTCTGTGAAGGAGGACATGTGGCAGAAGATCTTCCACTTCAGAGAAAAGTCACCCTGTAAGAAAGTGGATTTGGAGGATCCAAAACTCCCGAAGGCCAGAGTGTTGGATTTCATCTGAGCCGTCTGTTAGTAGAGGACAGGTGTCAATAGATCCTCCACTTCGAAGGATAGCCACTTCGGGGAAAAGTTGTGTTGTGTGGGTCGAGAACTCCTGAAGGTTGAAGCGTAAGAGTTCATCGTGATCGTTGAATATATGAGGACATGTGTCAGTAGATCCGACACTCTAGAGGTTTGCGTGTGTGAAGACTTGAGAACTGTCGAAGCCCGGAGTCCCAAAGCGAATCGGAGTCTTCAATCCTCTGAGGACACGTGGCGTCGGATCATGAACTTCAGATATTTTCCACTCTAGAGGATTCATGTGGTGGTTGTTCAGAATTTTTTGAAGTGTCGGAGCCCGAAATTTCTGTGGGTCGTTGATAATAAAGGAGAAGCTTGCAGCATTTATTAGTAAGGGGACACGTGGAAGACGGAGGTCCACTCCATTATAAATCCACTTTGGAGGATTTGTGGAGTGTGCATGTGGATTCAGCCGAAGCCAAAATTTCTGAAGGAAGAGATTGGGTTGTAGATCTCAGTGGGGAACAAGGACCATTGATCTTGTTTCTATGGTTCGAAGGATTGTGCCTTCAAAATAATTGGTGGTAACATGAGGTGATGATGCCTGAAGATCTTTGGGAAGACATAACTTGCAACCCAAAGTTCGGATTTGAGCCTGGTAGTAGTCATTAGAAATCTAAATAATTGGTGGTAACATGAGGTGAGGATGCCTGAAGATCTTTGGGAAGACATAACTTGCAACCCAAAGTTCGGATTTGAGCCTAGTAGTAGTCATTAGAAATCTATGGGTAAGCAGAAGAGGATGAAGACCTCAGAAAAATGATTTGAGATGTTAAGGAAAGAGAAATTTTGATGCCCCATCCCTGGGAAAACCTTTAAAGGGGATGGGTATGTTACAAATTGGGTAACAGGGACAGAATCCAATGGTGGGACAACTCCTCAAGGAGTGTCGTCACATGTCACCCATGCACTCAACTGATGACCATCTAGCTGCCTCATCCTTCATATCTTCTCATGCATCATCATCTCACTTCATGCTCTAGCTCGATGACGTCCTTCCTTAGCAGATCAATCCCATCATTTTTCCTCCCCATGCTCCTCATGCCCTGGAAAATTTATTGGTAGTTATGGCGTCTATGGATCTATTAGTGATATTTCTCTGAATTAATCCTACCCTTGCTTGCCCAGATGGGTTATCTCGCCTTCCTCCTTAGTGATTTTCTATGTTGCCGTGTTCCTCTGCTCTTGTCCCTATGTTCATTTCTCTTCTCTTAGCCCATTCATACCCCTCAACCTTCTCCTTTCTCTTTTTTCTCTGCCACCTTCCCCTTTCTCTTGATCATATGGCTTGTGGTGGCTCCCATCAACGTTCTTAGTCTATTCAACACAAGAATTCATGTTATTGACTCATCATTGTAGTAGATGAATCGACAGTCGACTAACATGTGCACACCCCTCCTGAAATTCAAGAGAAATTTGACCTCGTTTAGGCTTATGTCAGGTTTCTTAGACAATTTATCTCCAATGAGGAAGTCAACCACAACAGTCGTTCACAAGTCGTCAATCTAGATTCCATACAGGCTAGAGAGTCCCAATAATTCAAAACCAATTATCTTTATTGGCATCTCAAAATGATAATGGGAAAATTTCTGGTGGAAAGGCATGAAGCCCACTAGGAAATTCTCCTCCAGTTGGACGATGTGCAGCTATAGGTGAAGCTAGTGGATCATAAGATCAATTTGTTGGTCGAGAAGATAGTTGGGATGGACCTGTCCAAGTTGGATTTTCCTCAGCCCTAAGTTCCTGTGGTAGATGATCATCCTCCTTTAGCTTAATTTTCTCATGTTTTTCAGTCTAGTTTATCTTTTTTCCATTTTTAGAGGATTGGGAGCTCTAGCCCCACCTCCTTTCAATTATCAACATGATAGGCAGACTCATATCAAACTTCTCTTGGTTGTTTATAATTTTTGTTACTCTCTTCTCTACAGTCTTAATATACAATGGTTTTTCAATCATGTTAAGTTAGACAAACTACTTCATTATTGTTGATATGGTTTCCCAAGTGGCTGACCAGTAGCACAACTTTTGTACAATTTCCCTTAAGATAATGCAAATGTTGTGGATAGTTTAAAAAAAAAGATAATGAGTATAATTCTTAATTCGTAATTATTTTTAAGTCAAATTGCAATGACATGAATAATTTAGGTTTCGATTTATAAATCCATGCATCCAGATCATTCACCTCATCGAGGTTGTCATGTGTGACCTAACTACCCTCTACCATCCTCATGTCTCCATGTGACTTGAAAGGATGAATAGATTAGTCATTTAAAGTTGATTTGAACTATGAGAAAATTACCTTGTAGTGTGGACAACTAAGTCTTGGATTTGAAAATCCATGCATCTAGTTCATCCACCCTACCATGGTCCTTGTGTGATGGGTTTATCAAAAGAATCTTATGTAGGTTAAAATTACATAAAAAAAATAATAATTATAATTTCAATTAAAATTGATGTTGACTAATGATTTTACCTAAATTCAAAAGTTAATTTATAATATATAAAAATTGAATATTAATTTAATTATAAATTATGTTTAATGTGTATAACAAACACA
>JASDQU010681555.1:35817-46677 GCA_032191745.1 Picea mariana | reverse complement strand
GTGAGAGATTTCACCATAAGGGGACCACTTTGGAGTTCATCCATTTGTGCACCTTATCAATAATGATAAGAAAATAATGAGAGCATGGGTCCTCTAACCATTCTTCTAGGATAACTCAATCTGCAAAGTGTCTTCCCGTGAGGGCTTTCACCATAAGGGGTCCACTTTGGAGTTTATCCATTTGTGCACCTTATCAATCATGATAAGACAACAATGAGTCATCTATACATTTTTCCAACAATGCATCATATACCAATGAAACCACATCAATCCATCTTCATCGTATCAATGACAACTCATTGATCCATCTTCATCTATGCATTCTCATCAAGGAAAATACATATTATATTACATCAATCATCAATCAATCAATCCTTTGACATCAATCAATCACTTGACATCAATAAATCAAACCATTGGCATCAATGAAAACATGATCCAACACCTACAACCTCTCATTCCCCACATTCTTGTCCCACCCCAGGAAGTGTTCCCCATATCTTCTCAATAGTCCTTTGACTGCCCCACTATCCTTCTGGGGATTCAGCAACAGGCTAGACAAGAATTCTCAGAAAACTATAGCCACATTTGGGCTCCCTTGGGAAATCACTTTCCCAACAATTATCTCACCTAGATAGAGTTTCTCACGGGCCTAAAAACCCTCCTCTTCAATCCACATGCCTAACAAACCACCTCTTCAATATAGCTCTCTAGTCAACCAGCTATAGGCTCAGGTAAATACAAAAACAACAACCTTCAAGTTTGGTTTAGGTGTTGTCCATGACAACTAGGTACATGTGCACTACTCCTCCCAGGACGGTACGGGTTACTACTGCTAATGGGAACAATATGGGGTAGCTTCATGAGTGTGTGTGGGATGAATTGTGTGCATCATGAATAGGTCGACTGATGGAGAATATGGTTGAGTGTCTGAATGGCTAAGAGAGTGTGCTTGTTAATAGGGAAAGATGGGAAAATAGATTAATTTCCCCACATATATTTTCATGCACCCTAATTGACATATGCCCCCCCAAGAATTCGTTCCTCTCCACTTGTAGATCATTCCACTTCCCGTAGGAACTTAGGATAATATGAGATTTATCCTTTCCTTAGTCTTTTGGAATAATAATATAATATTCCCTTAGACTTAAGCCCTCTAGCTTAGCCCCTTTTCTAGGCTCTTATAAATGATGCATTATATTAATTAATATGAGTGTTTGCATATACAAAATTAGGCTCACTGGCCTTTAGCATCTAGGATATCTGGCCTAATCATAACATAAGCCTCCTAGATTATAATCACTTGGCTCACCAGCCTATAACACATATTTACAATTCAATCGGGGCTCAGTATTGGGTAATTACATTAGTAATTCCAAATGGCATAACCAAAAACACATAATGACCTTCACGTGTTCTAAAACCTATTTTAGGGATGTCTTCCTTCCTCATTCTGATTTGATGATAGCCCGAACGAAGATCCATCTTAGTAAAGAATTTTTCTCCATGCAATTCATCTAATAATTCATCAATCACAGAAATGGGAAACTTATATTTGATGGTCATCTTGTTGATTTGTCTATAATCTGGACACATGTGCCATGAACCATCTTTTTTTTTAACCATCACCACTAGTGAAGAGAAAGAACTTTGGCTGAGTTGAATGATGTTGGCCTCTAATTTTCCATGGATCATGCGCTTAATCTCACTCTTTTGTGCATATGGATACATGTAAGGCCTAATGATAGGTGGTACACTTCCTGGTTGAAATTGAATAGAATGGTCATGATCTCTAATAGGTGGAAGACCCTTAGGAATTTCACCAAATACCTTGGAATAATTATTGATAACTATTTGGAGTTCTAATGGAGTAGAGGATATAGATGTTTGAACATCAAGTGAGCACAATTGTGCAACTGCACCCAGGTGTCTCTTATTGAGTAATTTTTCATTCTATTAGAGCTTATCACTTTAGAGGGTTTCCCTTGTATACCTCTAAGCTCAATTTCCTTTCTCTATGAGGAAAATATCATGAAAAGATATTGAAAATTAAGGGCCATTGTTCCCAATGATTGTAACCATTGGACCCCTAGTACAACATCAACACCCCCATTTGTATGGAAATCATGGGGCTATACAGAAAATACCCCCCCATGTTGAGCTTAATACTATGGCATTTCCCTGAACAATTTATGGTACCTCCATCTACAATCATTACTTGAAACTCTGGTGCAGGATATACAAAGAATTTGAGATCTTTTGATAATTTGTAATTGATGAAATTATGGGTACTACCAAAATCAATCAATATTGTTACCTTTTTTTTTTTATGTATCCTTGTATCTTGATGGTTTGTGGAGTATTGATGTCGGCCAATGCATGACAAGATATTTTTGGAGTAGTCTCTTCTAGATCTATATCTCGTGATGGTTCCACTTATTGATCTTCTTCCTCTTCACAGTCAATGTAGAATACTTTTTTTACACTGCATTTCTTTCCTTTACTGTAATTGTTGTCACAATTGAAACATAGTCCCTTTTCTCTTCTTTCATCCATTTTTTGAGGTGTCAATCGTGTTAGTTTAGAAGAGGGAACATGGTGCTCTCTATAGTTATCAATATCCCCCCTTCTAGTAGCCATATTTTTGTTTTCCACTTTCCTTGCCAAACTAAAAGCTTGCTCTAGGGATTTAGGTTCGAAGAGACGCACTTCATGTTGAATGTTTTCCTTTAAAGTTCCCATAAAGAGATATAACAAATTATCCTCGAGAATGTTCTTTACCCTAAGATTGAGCTTTTGGAATTGTTGAATGTGATATGTAATTGGACCTTTTTGATTGATATTTATCTATTGACTAAAGAAAGTGTTTCTCTTAATATCCCCATAATGTGATATCAATTCATCCATAAAAATGGACCAAGAGATAATATGATTCTTTTTTCTTTCACAAATCCATTGATACCAAACAAATTGATCATTTTCTAAATACAAGGATGAAATCGGTACCTTTTGTAATCGTGGTGTTTGGTGTATATCAAATAATTGCTCCATCTAGAATATACATGTTATTGGATCTTTTCCATGAAACTTCCTCGTATCAATCTTTGGAATGAAGTAGTTCCTTGGTGCCACATTGAAACCTTGATGATGTGGCTCTTGAAGTGATGAATAATCATGATTCTAGGACTCAATATTTTTTTTCCACTACATTTTCATGAATTTCTTACATCTTGTTATCTCCTTTAGGGAATCTATCATCTAGGGTATGTAACAACATTTAAAACATGGAATTTTTTAATTCTTCCATCTTATATTTCATATGTTCCCGATTTTCATTCATCTTCCTTTCCATTTGATACCTATGTTCTTCCATATTATTTTTCATATGTTCCAGAGAATTTTTTAAATGCACATGTTTTAACATACTACTACTCATCTCACCAACTTGGTTCTGTAATTGGGTTAGCCTATTTTCAAAGTCTTCATTTTCTTCTAAATTCATGCTTATGTTTTTATGAGTAGTACTAGTGTTTTTTGAAGGAAAGTTTGGAGCCACGTGATAAAATAATAATTCTCTTATTTTTCCTCTTTATTATAAATTTTTAATCAGCAAAAACAGATCTTCCAATAAAAAATTATTCCAATTGTAAGTTATGTACCTTTCAAGCCCTTAAATTGGAGTATGTCTTGTTGGCCGAACTTCTTTCTGATGTATTTATGAAATTTTGTCCCTTCTGAGTCTAATTTGTTTTCCTGTAGTACTATGAAGTGTCTTCTCTAAAATTTCATAGGTTTGACCAAAATTGGATGTGCCAAGTGAAAGTTAGGGTAAATTTCCCAAACCTTACTAATTTTTGGTCTTTTCGGGAGAGAAAAATTGTACAGCGGCCACACACACAATATTTGATATCTGATTCTAAGACTTGTACCATATATACTACAGACTATCCTCTTTCCAATTCAACTAGTCTCATGGAATTTAGATCCTCACTGAAGAATATATGATTAATTTACCCAGAGCACCTATTTGATACTAGTTAATAGGACTAGTCAAATACCCTATCTTACATAGGGTGTATCTCCAAAAGTATGACGACCCATAAGCTAAAATGTTTAACAAAGATACCTTGATATGTCCTCTAAAGAAAATCCAAGTTTCACAATCTGAATCATCCCAAAAAACAATTTATAGAGAAAATGATAAGATGACTTTCTTGGAGAATAAAAACCCTAGGATCAATGAGCTTTGATTCCAAATGTTATGATCCAATGCCTTAAAAATGATAAACAGTTAATGAATTACAGTTCACTTCGAGGGAGGATCCTCCTTTTAAAATATATCCAATTCAAAATACAATATGAGATGAGATAATATGATCCTATGAATAGGTCTCCTTGGTATATATATAGGAGACAAATGGTACAATTATAGTGAAATGGTACCATGAAGGGTTCTAGATGACATACAATTATAATACTATAAATGTAATAATTCAATATCTAGGGCTTAATAAGGGGATTTATAGGTAAAATGGGGCTTTATCTAGGTCTTAACAATTTATCTCTTGTTTTGACTTGTAACGACATCTCATGATTCTCTATTCTTTGTCATTGGCAATACAAAATGATATGATCTTCTAAGTGTTGAGAAGAATTGTTGAATACTGAAAGGTCTAACCACCCTAATTCAATATTTTTTGGGACTATGAATTTATAGGGTTCTTTGAAAGGGCTTGTTGTATTGATATTCCCAAGATGAATTCCACTTCGACACCAAATTATAGTGAAATTGATAATCTTCATAATATAGATTGAATATTTTCTTTGTTCTAAACAATGTTGATACACTAATTGGTTAAAGTATCGACTCTTGTGATTAGGATGTCAATAAGGTGTCTTTGTAACCTGGTATTTTCTTCTCATACTTGTAGTGTTTTCTTGTTTAAATTTTGGTATTGTGTCTCCTTCATATACCTGAGTCGTTTTGTTGATCAGTGAATTTCTATTAGCAAGTACATTTGGAATTTCCATCGTTCGTACTTCAACATCTAATGAATTCTTTATTTCAATGGTACCATTCATTATTTCATTATCAATCATTGATTCATTTCTGGTACATTGCTATAATGTATGTTGTTGTGACTTATTTCCACCTTTTAACTTCTTAATCTATGCAATCAAGTTTTGACTATAATTCTTAAGGTGAAAAATGTATTCATCTTTATTGGCAATAATCTTTTCAAATTTTTACTACATATTTTTCACTAGCCTATGATTATCTTGAAGGATTATCTTTGAGATATATTTAAGGTCTTCTTATGCGGGAACTTCTAAGCATGGATTCATTGTAATGTATTGCAATGGTATCTTATTCTTCTTATAGTGCCACTAAAAAATGGTCTTGCAATCTTTAACCATTTTTTATGTTTAAGACCATTGCAAGACTATTTTAACCAATGGTTAGACCATTGTCTTATATGGTTTAACATTGCAAGACCATTGTCCTGCATGGTTTAACATTGCAAGACCATTTTTTATGTTTAACCATTGTAAGTGGCACTAAAAAATAATTGCAAGACAACAATGCATGTGGCTTACCACTTGGGAAACTAGGACCACAAGAGTTCAAAAAGACCATTGTTTTTTCTTCACAAAATTTCTGACAGTTTTTTAGAGTATGTATAAGCCTATACTTTAACTGCACTATCCTATTGATAAAAAAAAAATAGAACATATAACATGTGTTTGAAGAGTTTATTGTCCCCCCTTTTCTCTTCTGACAAAGATAAACATAGGTGGTTAGCCATGTGGACCATCTTCTTGATTCTACCAATAATACATGTCCATCTAAGCATCAATTTCATCATCTAACATAATGGGATTTGAGGGAGTACCTATAGAACTTGGGACTTGGTATGTTTCATCCACTGAATTGTTATAGGTCTCTATGTAGCTATTCACTATGGCCTCAATATTAAAAACCTCTATACAAAGGGCATCAAACTTCTAGTTCATCGCACTCAACTTATGCATGTTGGCTTGATGCTAGCTTCCTTGCTCCTCCACCACTTGAGTAATGAAGGCCTTATTTAACTGGTATATCTCGATGATTTTGAAAATATCGGTGTCACTTATTATGAAATAACTAGAATATGGGACCCATTCTTTAAACTCTGCCTCAATTTGTTCCTTAGATATTTTTCATGTTTTTTGTTTGATAACCTACTCCATGTTATCCACCTCGGATTTGATTTCCACAGAACATCTATAGTGGAAATTTAAAACTGATCTCATGAATTCCATTTGGGATCTGGTGATGCATTGGGGTACTTGATAGGAAGGGGATAGCTTAAAAGAGAAATAAATGCCTCTGCTAAGGACACATTTGTTTCATTCAAGGCCATACTCTTTGCCCATAGTCATGATTGGAGGGAGCTCATCCTTGACAAGAAGTATAAAGGGTCAACTAAATGGGGGAGGAATAGGGGAACACATAACTTGGGGATAATGAATAGGGTAGGAATGCATAAAATAATGTCCAAACTGAAAGTGATAAGGGGATCCTTCAATCAAGATTTTGGAATTCTGAGGTAAACTGAAAACTAGGCCAGCTCCTAGGAATTAAAAGGGTGTAAAGATAAAATATAGAATATTCAATCCCAATAACAATATGACAAGAGAAACTAAGCTCATATATACAGGAGGGAGATAACCAAAGATAACGAAGTCCTCAAGAGATATGGGTAGCTGAGAACAAAGGAGACCAAACACCACATCAGAGAGGATTGACTAGGGAGAGGCCAAAGGGTAGTCTAGGCACCTTGGATAGGAAAATGGAGACCCTTAGGTAATTCACTCATATTTCATCCCAAAATTATTTTAGACTCCCAAATCCCCCTTGATATAGACCAAATTTTAGAGCAATAAAACTAAGAGGACTAGAAACAAAATTTTGGGTGGAAGAAACCAATATACTAACCAGCAAAATTCGAATCAATCCATGGGATCCAAGCCTAGGAAGGAATCCACCACCCTTGTTGTATCTTGAGTATTCTTATGCTACCATGAACCTTGCATGTTTGGAGATGACTCTTACTATAAAGAACCTAAACCCTTATTTTTTCATGATGGCGCACATTCTTATCATCCTTCTCAAATCATTCCTCCAACTACCAATTGGATGGATTAAAACTACACTGAAAACCCTCGTCCTTCTTCCTCATTGCTTTCTCATGGTGCTAGCACACATCGATATGAAGATTGAGCTCCTCCAAGCACATGGGGGGTGTCTTGGTATCGGTGTGGGCAATGTCCTGGTCTCGGTGTATAACACCCCATCCGGGTGATACTCTGTAATAGTTAAAATACGACTGGTTTGTTAATTTAGTTAAAGATTCATTTTGTAAGAAATTTGTAAAAATCAAATTCAAGTTATAATATAGTTCATAGAATGGAGAGAGGATTGGATGTGACTTGGTAGATTCTTCATAATTGGAAGCTTTTTCCATAAATTTGTATACTTCATTTATTTACTATTAAATTGAATATAAAGACAATCAATGAACAAATATTATTTCATTTTTATTTATGTAATCATTTTGCATATAAAAATTGTAGGAAATCACTGCCCATATGGATTGTGAAGGTAAATGCAATTAACACTGAAGAAGGGAATAATGTGCCTCTATACAAGGACCATACATGATGAAAATATGGGCAGAAAGATATTATGGGCTATCAACATCCTTGGTATTAATCTTCTAACCTCTCCTAGTAAAGTTCCATCTATTGCAAACCTCCTCTGAAGCTTGTTCCTAATCATTGCAAATCTTCATTAAATTTGTAGAAGCTATTACAGGTGCACGCATAACTATGGTATGGGTGAGATACTAAACTCTAAATAGTAAATACATTGTATGGATATTATACACAACATTAAATGATAGTATCAAAAGTTCGGGCTCCTAAGGCATGGAAGCCAATGAGCCATACATTTGGAGAGGAAGTCCAGAGGAAACCAAACTTTGGATAGTGGTAGGAGTAGTATGTTGCTCGAGGTAGGTCATCTAGGTGGAAGAGGACTATTATGTTTTCAGGTTAGACCATCTAGCTAAATATTGGAGGATATGTCTATGGGTTGTTCCAAAGGTTCCTCCTCATCCACCCCTCTTCAATCACCGTATGACTTGAATGACACATGGAAGGACATAAAGTAGGGAGAAAGTCAAATAGTGGAGGTGGAGGTGGAGGTGGAGGTTTCCACATATTAAAAATGATTACAATACATGCCTACAATACATGTCTACATTGAGTTTGGAAAACCATCCAAGTTTGGATGAAAAGTTTTGCAAGTAGGTCATCAAGGGTGTTGCTACCTAAAAAGATGCATTTGGCATCATAACTTTCTATTGATACTTTCATTGGAAAAAAATGTGTTATATTAGGATCTTTTAGAATCTTATGGTTTTCTCTAATTACATTAGCATACACCTAGGGGATGCATAGGGGAGATTGACTCATCCTCCCAAGATGTAGGTGCACTTATTCAACAATATATTTTGTTTGAGGAGACTAGTTTGTATCTTCTGAATTCAAGATTTATGTCACAAAATGTTATACTTGCTAAAAATATATATTTTGAATATCTCATTGCAATAATATTTTTTTGTTCTATCAAAGAATGAAACATTTGAAGAGACTAGTTTATATCTCAAAATTTAGAATTCAAGATTTATGTCAAAAAATTGATTTATTTTCCTTATTTATCCATCCAAATTCAAGTTCATGTGAATATAAGAATCATGACGTAGAACACAATGAGCATCTAAATGCTAAGAGGCTTCTATTTCTCAACAATTTCCAAATGATTTGTAGCATTCTAAACTTCAACCTCATACGTGTCTTTACCTTTCATGTTCGTGGTCAATATTGGTATAATAATTGGAGGAATGGTTTCCTTTTTAGATAGCCTATTAGATTTCCATATTTGATTATATAATGTTTTAAAATTGTCACGAATATTCCATTGGATCAATTCATCACAACATATCTTGCAAGTTCATGCAAAATCTCTTTATTATGAAGTGTTTACTTATTATTATAACTAAATATTACAAGTGTGTAGCATTCAAATTACAAAAATAAATTGAGAATACAATAAAATGAGTTAAAGCAATAAACACCACATCATCCATAATGAATATAAGATAAACCATGTGAAAACCATAATGGGACAACCCATCTAGAAAGTGAGGACTATGATTTGATCTTTGCTTCTCGTGAATGAAATGTAAATACAAAAAAAGATGAACTCACTAGACATTTTGTCGTGTATTGTTGTTATAGGATCTTTTACTTCCTTTATCCTACTTACAATATGCCACTCATTTTCTCTACTCAACTTAATGGAACAATAAATCGATACAACAAGAATGAAAACCCTTGATTTCCTAGTGTCCTAGTGTTAACATGTTTTGATTCCCATTTAGGGTTGGGTTAGGGTTTTTACATGTTGTAACTCCCGATTAGGGTTATGACAACCTTCTAGAATATTCTTAAAAGTATACACATGACTATATCCATACATGCGATTAATGAGAGATGATGTGACATCCACTCGGTACCACGATGGTCAAATGCATAGGTCAACTTGCAGGAGGCATAAATTCCTCATACAAACTCAGATTGAGGTGATTTTTGTACCATTGGAAAGCTATCAATATGCAGAACAATGCAGAGGGATATGAACTTCATTTGTAAATATTTAACTCCAAAAATCATCATTCAATGCCCTAAAAGTGCTCTAGAAGTTTCAAGATCCCAAATCATCAAAATAAAACTTGCCCCTAAAATATGTCCTACAAATCAATAAATCCAATTTTTCCACTCAAAAAATACAAAATAAATAACAAATTATATAATATTCCATTTCAAATCATAATACTATTTAATATTTACTCATGTTGTTAAAAATCATCATATACATCATTAAAAAAACACTTTATCTATAATAAATATTTATAAATAAATACTCTTTTGTATACGAAGACAAACCTTAGTATTAATTAAAAATTTATACATATTTGGGACTTTCACATGAAATTTGAAAACAAATGTATAACACTAAAATAAGTACTCTTTTGTATACGAAGACAAACCTTAGTATTAATTAAAACTTTATACATATTTAGGACTTTCACATGAAATTTGAAAACAAACTGATCCAGATGGATCTCGGTGGCCATCCACTTTTTCCACTGAATCACCATTTTGAGCCAGTGGTTTTGATAAACCATGATATTCACCATTTTGATGGGGAATGGAATGTAATGTCATCTTCATTTGTTAATTACATACATCATGTAATTATTTCCTAGTGGTCTTATGTACATGCCTACAAAATAGCGTTAATGCACTAGATCCCATTAGAACTCCGCAGTTAAGCACGCTTAGGCTAGAGTAGTACTAGGATGGGTGACCGCCCAAGCAGTCCTAGTGTTTTACATGCCTATGGAATTTTATAAACTTAGTGGAATTTATCTCACATGCATCATGGGAATTATTATCCTCTCACTCTCTCATATATAATTGAGGTGAAGGAGGCCCTTTAAGCATGCAATGGAGTGTGATGTAAAGCTTGTCGTGAATGAAGCATAACCAACATCTCTTTTCTTTCAGAGATAGGCTACCCCATTCTTCCAGTTTGTATTCTACAGTGTTTTTCTATCTCATTCAGTAATAGAAGTTGGGTTTCACTGTATTTCTATGTTCTCTTCTATATTTTTGTGTATTTCATTGTTATATCTCGGTTATATTTTTGTCTTCATGTCGTTCTCAAAATAATTTGGATCAATGGTATCA
>JASDQU010681554.1:98366-109839 GCA_032191745.1 Picea mariana | reverse complement strand
CATATCTTTGCTTGTGCTTCTACATCTTGAATATATTGTGATCTCCATGTGTTGATGAATCTTGTATGCACTTAATAACTCAATAAATCAGTAGTAGTTAGTGATTCCAAGAAAGAATTTGGCTTGGGATCATTACAATACAGTGACAGGTTACAGATCTATCTGAAAGAAGTTATAGAGGGTCAAAGGTTTTTCAAGTGAAAGGAAACCCTAGTATTTGAAGGCATACACAGGCTGCATAACAGATAAGGCATGTACATACACGGGATGCATCACTATAGGTCGTGTATCTGTTGTATCTTTGTGGATACATGTTCACTTCAGGTACAGATTGATTACAGGGCGGTTGTACAAATTGGATATAGGTCAATGGTATAGGTTGATACAGTTATACAATAGTATATCTTACAGTGAAAGGTTGACAGTGGTTCCAACATTCTACTTCTACTTCAGGGTGGTAGGAGGGGGCATGGATATCTTGTTGTAGCCACCTTCTAGTTGTAGCCGGAGAACATTGGGGGTTGTACCCTCCTTCTGGTAATAGCCAAAGAATTGGGGAGTTGGAGCTTTCCTCAGGTTGTATCATGAGAATCTAGGGGGTTGGAGCCTCCTTCCAGTTGCAGCTAGAAAACAAAGGAAGTTGGTTCTTCCAATGAATTTTATTCTTCAAGACATATAAGAAAAATCATTCCATGGGTTTCTCCCAATTTGGGTGTCCACGTAAAACATTGATGTACTGTGTATGTGTGTGATTTTTCATTTCTTATTTCTCATTACTAGATAATAATACTACTTTGATATAACACTTGGATCAATTTGGATAAAAAGGATTATAATTGCACTATGACTGATTCACCCCCCCTCTCAGTAATTCAATAATTGGTATCAGGGCAGGTTCCTTAAGAAATCAATTTAACCACTGAAAGGTAGATCATGGAGAGTACCAACTCATATACAAATGGAATACCACAGTTTGATGGACATAGGTATTATTTTTGGAGCATAAGGATGAGGACATATATATAGGCACACAAATTTCAAGTTTGGAAATCAATTGTAGATGGATACACAACACCAACAATTCCACCACCAAATAACAAAGCAATAAAAATTAGTGAGAATAATTCCAAAGCCACAAATTCACTTTTGAATGGTCTCAGTGATACGGTATTCACCAAAGTTGCACACTATAAATCCACTAAAGAGATTTGGGACAAGCTTCAAAATATTTATGAAGGAAATACAAAAGTCAAAGTAGCAAAGCATCAGACTTACATAGGTCAATTCGACCAACTAAAAATGAAGGAAGATGAAGATATCGCAGCCTACTTCTTACGAGTCGATGAAATAGTGAATGCAATCATAGGATTGGGAGAAGAAATTGAAGAATATGTAATTTTTCAAAAGATACTAATATTTCTTCCTATGAGATTCAACCCTAAGATATCATCACTAGAAAAAACATTGGATCTAGACTCAATAACCATGGACTAACTACATGGAAACTGCACAACATATGAAATGAGAACTGAGCAAGAAAATCCATATGTAAAAGAAGCAGCCTTCAAGGCATCCACAAGATCAAAGAAAAAGAAAAACGAACAAGAAGAATATAGCAATAGCAGTGACATCTGAGAAGATGATTAAGAAGCAGCCAACTTCATCAAAAGACTGAATAAGGGAACCAATTGTAGGTATAGAGGTAATCTCCCTTTAATTTGTTTTAATTTTGATGGAATTGGTCATTTTGATAACAAATTTCATCATAAGAAAAAGAGAAATTATGAAGGTTACTCAAAAGGCAAACACACATATAAAGGCAAAAGAACTATAAATAACTTTTTCAAGAAACTCTTATACACCAAAGAAGACATCTCATCATCAGATAAAGATGAAGTCAGTGACAATGAGACATGAAGAGTTCTATTCATGGCATTAAAAGACTCTGACAAAGAAGACTTCGAAGAAGAATATGAAGAAGTCGAAGAAGAATGTGAAGAAGTCGAAGAAGAAATTGAAGAGGCAGAAGTTGACTATCGCGAAGAATTAATGTGTTCCATAGAAGTTATCAGAAGAGAAAAGAAGAAAAACAAGAAACTACAAGAAGAACTAGACAAGAAAAAGGACACTCGAGAACTAGAACAAATGATCACAAAATTGAAGGTTCAAATAGAAGAGGATAAAAGAATTGAAAAAGCACTCAAAGAAAAACTAGAAGAAAAGGACAAGATCATTGGAAACTTGGAAGCAAAGATTGTCACACTAAGAAAGTATATTCAAAATAAAAATATGCAGAATAGCTCAAAAGTTCTGGATGACATTATTAGCAGTCAAAAATCTCATCTTGACAAGTCTAGACTTGGATACAATAAAAAAGAAAACGCATCAAGCTCCAAAATAGCAGAGCAAGAAACAAATCCAAAGAGCTACGCAGAAACAATCAAAGAGGATAGGAAGATATACAAGGAAGATTACAGGGACACTCCTCCACCAAGAACATTCATATTTCAAAATGAACGATAGATAGATAGGCCTCAAGAAGGAGAAGGATTCATAAGAGCACCTCATTTCAGAAGATCTTCAACTCCGAGGTATCAAACTATATTTTTTGGTTTATGTTATGCATGTAATAATTTTGGACATAAAGATGTGAATTGCAGAGATAACAACAGGAACAATAACAAGTTTGAGAGTTATACATAAATGGATTATTCAAGAAGACCTAGTGAAACACAAAGAAGAAGCTACAACATGTTTGAATCTTTGAGCACTGAAATGGAATGTTACAAAGGTAACAATTTTGGACACATGGCCAAGGATTGCAGAATGAAAGTCCCTCCTAAAGAACCTCAACAGAATAACAACAGTCACATACAAGAACCTCAGAAAACGACAAGGATAAGAAATCAAGATCAGTATAACAATGAAGAATGAAGAGTCACTCTACAAGCTAAGAAGAAGAAACATGGTAGGTATGTTGACAGTTGATGTTCAAAACACATGACAGGTGATAAAGACAAATTTATTACATTACGAAATGAAAAAAATGGATCATTCTCCTTCGAAAATGATAATTCATCCAAAATCATTGGAGAAGGAACAATCTGAATTGGGAACAAGAATGAAAAGGAACAAAATTTTCTACTCATAGAAGATATGAAACATAATATTCTAAGTGTGAGTCAAATGTGTGACCAAGGTCATGAAGTTACTTTCGATTCAGAAAAGTCTGAGATAAGAAAAGAAGGTTCGGGGAAATTGGTCGGTACAGCTGCAAGAACTTCAAACAACATATATGTGCTAAGTGAAATTGGAAATGAAAAGTATTGTCTAGGAAAGGAAGATGAAATTTGGTTATGGCATAGAAGAATGGGTCAGATGTATTTTGATAACCTTGTCAAATTCAACAAAAGAGAAGCAGTAAGAGAAATGCCCTAGATCACGAAACCAACCAAAACTTTATGCAAGCATTGTTAGGAAGGAAAGAAAACAAAGACCAAGTTCAAATCAAAGGAATATTCAACAAAAAGACCACCGGAAATTGTGCACACTAATCTAGTTGGACCAACTACAACAAAGGGCTTAAAAGGTGAGAAATAAGTTATGTTATTATTTGATGATTATACAAGAATGACTGCAGTTTGCTTTCTCAAGAACAAGTCAGAAGATTTTGAAAACTTCAATATCTACAAGGAAATGGTTGAAAATGAGATGGATTCAAGGATCAAATGTTTCAGATCTGATAATGGAGGAGAGTTCACTTCAAAGGAATTTATGGACTACCATAAAAGTTATGGAATAAAAAGGAGATTCTTCATTGCCCGGACACCTCAACATAATGGAGTTGTTGAAAGAAAGAATAGGACAATACATGAAACGGCTCGAACAATGATAATGGATTCCAAATTGAAAGATATATTTTGGACAAAGGAAGTGCATACAGGAGTTCACATTCAAAACAGAGTAATGCTTATAAACAACATTGATAAAACTCCCTACGAGCTATGGAAAGGAAGACCAGCAAATGTGAAGCACTTAAGAGTTTTTGGAAGAAAATGATACATCAAAAGAGAAGATGGAAGAATGAGAAAGTTTGATTCTCGCATGAAAAAAAAAATACTTGTTGGTTACTCAAGTACAAGGAAATCATATAAGTGTTACAATATAAGATTGAACAAAGTTGTGGAAAGCATCAATGTAACAATTGATGAAATAGGCATACCAGAATCAAAGGAAGAAGAAAAAAAATCAATGGAAAAACTTTTTGAAGAAGAAGATGAAAAATAATTAGAAGAGGAAGATGAATATGAAGAGAATCCAACATAAGAATAAGAGAAAGTTCAACAAGTTTCTCCAAAGACACCTAGAGAACGAGTACAAAAGAATCTTCCTTCAGATCAGATTATTGGAAACAAAGATGCAGGAGTTGAGACTAGAAGAAAAAGTTGTTCACCAGAACAAATACACCTAACACTCTTATCTACAATTGAACCAAATTGTTTTGAAGAGCCAGCAAGGATGAATTTTGGAATAAGGCAATGGATGAAGAATTGGATAAAATAGAGAAAAATGACACTTGGGAATTGGTTCCAAGACCAAAGAATAAGAATTTGATTGACACAAAATGAGTTTTTAGGAATAAATTGAATGAATATGGACATGTTACAAGGAACAAAACTAGATTGGTCTCTAAAGGATATGCACAGATTGAAGGAATCCACTTTGAAGAGACATTTTCCCAGTTGCCAGAATGGAAGAAATCAGTTTACTTTTAGCTTATGCATGCTCCAAAAATGTTAAAGTATATCAGGTGGACGTAAAATCAACTTTTCTAAATGGGGAACTTGAGGAAGAAGTCTACATTAAACAACCAGAAGTATTTCAGTTGTCAGAGAACATAGACTATGTGTGTAAATTAAAGAAGGTCGTGTATGGTCTAAAACAAGATCCTAGAGCATGGTACTCCAGACTGGATAAGTATCTGCAATAGACAGGGTTCAGAAAAGGAAGTGCAGACAACAACCTCTACATCAAGGTAAGTCAAGATAATATTTTATTAATTGAAGTTTATGTTGATGGTATTAATTTTGGTAGTGATGATGACAGGTTAAGCCAGAAATTTGTAAAAGGAATGCATAATGAATTTGAAATGTCGTTCCTTGGAGAACTATCCTTCTATATGAGACTTCAGATACATCAAAGCAACCAAGGAATTTTTATTTCTCAAACCAAGTATATTAGAGAAATGCTAAAGAGGTTCAGAATGGAAGATTGCAGACCAGTTATCACCCCCATGCAAGCTAGTCGTAAGATGAGAAATGATGATGATTCAAAGTCTATAGATTAGATGAAATATAGGTCAATGATTGATAGCACACTATATGTGACAACATCCAAACCATATGTAATGCAAGCATTTTGAAAGGTGGAATGATTTCAAGAAGCACCAAAGTAGTCGCATGTATTAGCAATAAAGAGAATTTTCAGATATCTCAAAGGACCATAAGATTTTGGATTATGGTATCCAAAAGGAAAACACCTATCACTTATTGCCTACACAAATGCAAATTCGCAGGTTGTATTGATGACCAACGAAGCACAAGTGGAGAAAATATCTACTTAGGTGAGTGTCTGGTATCATGGCTAAGCAAGAAACAATCATCAATATCTCTATCTACAGTCGAGGTAGAGTATATTGCAGCAGTAGCATGTTGTACATAGGTTCTTTGGATGAAACAAACTTTGACAGATATACAGGTTGAGTATGATGAGACCATTCCAATATATTGTGATGATATAAGTGCCATCAGTATCTCAAAAAATATGGTGATGCACTCCAAGATGAAGCACATTCCAATCAAGTATCACTTTCTACGATAATAAGTTGCAGAAAAGAACAATAGAGTCAAGTATGTGGGCACAAAAGAACAAGTGGCGGACATATTTACAAATCCACTTCCACGAGAAGCCTTTGAATATCTTTTCCAAATACTTGGAGTTATTTCTTCTCGAAAATGAATGTTTTTTGAATGCTTATCTTATATGTCTTAGATGTACATGAGGAAGCACAATAAGAGGATAGTTCAGTCATGGGGAGAAACCACGGATGGAAATATACCTTTTCCATTGATGACAAAGGGGGAGATATTTATCAGATGTAGAGGACAAAGGCATGGTTCCAAGGAGAGAAAATTTATCAAATGCATAGGACATAGGCAAATTTATCAGATATAAAGGATAGAGGCATGGTTCCAGGAGGAGCATGAGCAATATGATTTCACTATTGCATCATAGTGTTTCCATCAATGAAAAATGAGGAGATTGTTGATTAAGGTTGGTTATCATTGATGTCAACCCTTGAAGAAAGCCCCGCAACACAAAGGTTTGGGTAATCGACCCAAGATTGTTTGATGTAAAGATGACTCATTATTGTCTTGTCATGGTTGATACGAAGTAAATATGGATGAAATCCAAAGTGGTACCTTTATGGTGAAATCCCTCACGGGAATATTCTTTGCAGAGTAAGAGAACCGATGCTTAATTGTGGAATAATGAGATCAAGGACAATGAATTTGTCAGAGAAACTATCCTAGATGGATATTTCTTATCATGGCATTTCTAGTGGTATGTGGAACATCACATAACTCCTCATGATTAGAGAGTTATGACCATATGAAGTTGGAGAACCCTCATGAGTCTTATAGAAGCAGCCAAGAGTCAAAGTGCTTTGCAAAAGAAATTATTTTAAATGAAGAATCCCTAAAATAAGGAAAGTATAAGGCTACATGAAGATATAAATAAGAGACAAAGCTCACTCATAAAAACACACTTGTACATATTGCATATCTATTTTCTTGTGTAAAGATTATTGTAAATACTTGTGGATACATCTAAAGTGGCGAACGTCTGAGGTAGAATGAAGGGTTGACGATGAAACTCTCGGATTAATAGAAAACCCTATTTTTTGAGGCATACATGGGTTGTCTGTGTATAGGGTGCATATACATTGAAGGTATATGTGGGATGGATGTGTATAGGGTACGTGTGTATGTGGGTTGGATGTGTATAAGGTGAGTATATGTTGATAGATCCATGAAAATTAAGAAGATGAAGGTGCAAAGGTTCTAGATTGTGAGATCAAGCTCCCAGGAAAGTGTAGAGTGCTCAGATACATCAGATCCATCCATTGGTTCAAAAGGTATGTCTTATTTCTATGAATAGTTGGATTTTGATGTATGCATGANCTACAAAAATATAGTGCTGGTATATTTATCATTAATACTTCTTGTTGAGGCACATCTTGTATTTCTTGGCATATGGCTAAGATTTTTTATGGTACATGGTTGAGATCTTGTATTTGTTGATGTATTGAAAGGTTGAATATTAGAAAGGGGTTGATGACTAAGATCATGTGAGGGATATTATACTTATTCATGATTACACATCCCTATATGGCACATGAATAGAGAGAGACATACTTTCCTTGAGTAGAGGTTATGTATGAGGATGCATGCATTGGGTACAGTTACAGTCTGGATACAATGATTGGTTACAGATCTATGTGAAAGAAGTTACAGAGAGTCAAAAAATTTTCAAGTGAAATGAAACCCTAGTTTTTGAAGGCATACATAGGCTTCATAATAGATAGGGCGTGTAGATATGCGGGCTGCATCACTAAAGGTCATGTATCTGTTGTATTTTTATGGATACATGTTCAGTTCAGGTACAGATTGATTACACGGAAGTTGTACAGATTGGATAAAGGTTAATGGTACAGGTTGATACAGTTATACAATAGTATATCTCATAGTGATAGGTTGATAGTGGTTCCAACATTCTACTTCTACTTCAGGGTGGCAGAACGGGGCAAGGATAGGTGGTTGTAGCCACCTTCTTGTTCTAGCCAGAGAACATAGGGGGTTGTACCTTCCTTCTGGTACTAGCCAGAGAATTGGGGAGTTGGAGCTTCCCTCAGGTTGCAGCCTGAGAATCTAGGGGGTTAGAGCCTCCTTCCAGTCGTACATGGAAAACAAAGGAAATTGTTGCTTCCAATGAATGTAATTCTTTAAGACATATAAGAAAAATCATTATGTGGTTTTCTCCTAATTTTGGTTTCCACATAAAACACTGGTGTACTATGTATGTGTGTGATTATTCATTTCTTATTGCTCATTATTGGATAATAATACTACTTTGATATAACAATTGGATCAATTTGGATAAAAAGGATTATAATTGCACTATTACTGATTCACCCCCCCTCTAAGTAATCCGATAGCATCTTCCCGACTAATTTTCTTAGTGGCACTATAGAAGTAGGGTGACTGATCGATTTATCTATGGTAGGATTCATGATATTTAGGCCAATCCGAATACACATGATGCACTTCCACTCAAAGGGGTACCAACAGGGGTTACAAGGGTGGCCAACAATGTGCTCTTAAAAAACACTTGTTGTTCCTGCCTGTATGCTTCCTTGATCATGGGTTTTTGCATTGAATGACAGATCACTATAGCTTAAACACATCAAATAATTTTCTACCCAGAAAATTTTTATCCTACAATATATGCCCCAGGAAGATCTCTAATACCACATGCAATGTACCAGATCTATTATAATAGAAAAAAATAGAAATATTGCAGTAATTTCAGACGGATCACTGTAGCTTAAAAACATCAAATACGTTTCTACCCAGAAAAATTGTATCCCACAATATATTCCCCATGAAGAGCTCTAATGCCACATGAAATGTACTAGATCTATTATGGCACAACACCCCTACCTCACCAGGATCTGCACAACCTCCCATTCTTACAGTTGTTCTAAATTTCCACCTGAGTCAAATTGACTCTTCAATTTCCCCATAGG
Organism: Picea mariana; assembly: GCA_032191745.1. NCBI lineage: Eukaryota > Viridiplantae > Streptophyta > Pinopsida > Pinales > Pinaceae > Picea > Picea mariana. The sequence goes on along the minus strand of JASDQU010681554.1, from coordinate 100,970 downwards.
AAACTCCCAGTAAAACACACGCACACGTGTGTGTATCCATAGGTCCTTATGAGTTATGCCTGCATGAACAATCCCAAGGCGCTAAATCTCACCCACATGATCAACAACTATGACCACGACCTTTACCGAAAAGGTGTTTTAGACTTTGCAACCTCGTGAATCCTGATGTGAGTCCCTGATCCGTCAGGATTTTTAGAAATGACTATGGTTGAGTTTTATTCGCATGCATTAATTAACCATTGGGAAAATGCATTATACAACCATTAACATATTTTCAGATCTGAAAAACACAATGAAAACAGCAAACCATAATGCACAAAGGTTGATAACGGAGTTCGACAACTTTGCCTACGTCTTCGGGCCTTTTCTCTTGTGGGGGAGGCTTTTTATTTCTGTTAGAAATCTTATTAGTACATCTTTACAATGTCGAATGGTCTCTAGACTAATCTGGTCTTGTTCGCTTAGATCTCTGGAACCATGCACAACTTACGGCACCTGAATCGGATGTCCCGAGCTCTCAGAAATCGTCCAACAACATCTCCTCCTCAACGGTCTCCCTGCCTCAAACTGACTTTGACTTGGCTTGCTTCAACATCTATCCTTTGAAATTGCTCTCAAAAGATGTCCCCTTGGCCTCAAAATGGACTTGGTTAAATAGTGGGGGAGTTAGTTGTCTATCTCCAACTTCCTCCACGAATTTTGGCTCAAAAAAAAACCCAATAACCCTTAAAAAAGGATTAATTACATTAAAAAGGCTTTAATTAATTAAATAAAACCATAAATTCATTGAAAACCCACTTTTCAAACTATATGTTAGTTACAAAACGGCGCTAGGCCCCTCTCCTGGGCGCGGCCCCCCTTGGCACAGTCATATGAACTGCATGTGGCCACGCGCTATAGCGCAGGCCACCCCTTACGTGTTAACTCCGGGTCACATTGTATAACGGTTCAAAACCGTGGGCTAACCGCATAACCGTTTAACCGTGCGCATAGTATTAAACCCCCCTCCGCGTGTATGGCCATATGTTTGGTAATAAAACCACGAGCCGGGGCTAAGCCCCGGCCCGACCCCCCTTTCCAAATGCAATACACAACTTTAAATATATGCGGTTTGGAATATCAAACAAGGAACATGGGTCGACCGATTGGTTAGCAGAAGTTTGTCAAATCGTTACAATGGCGGAGGTCCAGGTTTCGAATCCCCTGGGCCACAACAATTTTTAACATAGCCCACATTGGCAAAACCCGGGGTGCCACGTGGCAGCCTGTGATTGGGCCACGTGGCACCTTTTCATTCGCCCGAACAGTGCCACGTGTCAACACCTAATTGGTCCACATCATCCACCATACGCCCAGTCAGCACTGCCACGTAAGCCTACCACGTCCCCTGCTGACGTCACCCTGCCAAGTGTCACCCTTCTAGTGGTGACACGTGTCACTTTGGGATTGGTCCAACTACGTGCCAAAAATGCCAAAACAGCCTGACACGTGTCGCCTCCTGGTGTTGCCATGTGTCCTATACGGACCTGCCACATGTCACATTCTGGTTACACCATGTCAGATGTACAGACATGCCACGTCATTTGTATGGATTGACACGTGTCACTGTACGGACAGGTACAGTCAGCATCCCAAAATTTTGCCTGTTTGGCTCAGCAGACAGAATGCGATATCTTCTCCATACGGAATCCGTTTGACATAAAAATTATACCACCGGAATCAGGAAGACGAGTCGGACGCAATGGTGTTGGTTTCGTTGGATTCCGAGCACTTTCATTTTTTAGCATTTTTCATGCCCTGTTAGTCTTCTGAATCCGATTTCGGATCACACCTCCCCACAATAAGACCTTTTGGTCCCCAAAAGGTTACTGACCACTCGACAAGCTCAGGATAAGTCACCCGGCTTGCTCCTTGTCTCTGAAAGATGATTACATCAGGGGAAGCAAAACACATTGAAGCCGAGACATCCACTTCTGGCAGAACCAAGTGACTGCTTTCTTTCCTTCACGATGTTCGTCCTGCTTCGCTGGTAATCTGTCCTCCTTCGTGGGTACGTGAAAAATCCTCTTTCCCTTCTTTGGACGAAGCTCCGGATTAAGCTTCCAACAACTAGCCTCTTGATGTCCACTCTTGCTGCAAAACGTACAACGAGTTTTTGGCATCCAGACTTGCTTAACCTTCTCCTTCTTCCGTTGTGGATTTGAGCCTTTACGTCGTGTTTCCTTCTTGGACGACATAGGTTTCCTGTACAAGGTTTGTCTCTTCCAACACTTGGCAACACAATGCTTAGGTGAAAGACAATAAGTACATGGATAAACTTTCCACAAGTTTCGGTTTACTTGATTATTCTTGTTATAATCAAAAGGAGAATTAACAAAAACTTGACCATTATACCTTCCATGTTGATCTTCACTTTTCTTTGGAGATGACTTGCATTCACTACCGCAACCCTGAAGTGATGTGCCATTTCCTTTTGTGAAGTGTTCCTGCAATGTCTTAAGTTGGCCATTTGAAGCATCACTTGCTTCCGAAGATTTGGAACCCATCTTGGAAGACTCTCCAAGGTCCCTTCTTTCATATCACAATCCTAAGTATCAAGGCCTT